>PVHX01004336.1:0-127298 GCA_004024805.1 Geosciurus inauris | reverse complement strand
AAAAAAAAAGAAGGAGCAGAAGAGCACAGGCTGAGTTTGGAGGTAGCAAGCAGATCAGTGTCTGGTGTGGCCAGAGAAGGAAGGCCTCCGGTGTCCAACTGAGTGGCCTGGGGCAGTAGGAAGCCAAAGAACAGGGCGACCAGCTCCAGGAGTACTGGCTGGCAGCTCCCCCACCTGTTTCCGGCTCCCCTAATGCAGCCTGGCCCAGCTGGGGGCCTGTACTCAGGGCAGGGTCACAGCACAGCCCATTCTACCATTCTACCAGTGATTCCCTCAAGCGGAATCGCTGGTCAGAATGAATCTTGCTTCAGGCAAGGCTCCTGCATGACCACCACCCCCATCTCTCTACACAGACCAGCTTAGCCTATGGCACCCAGAAAAGAGCACAGCGGGGAGACGGGGAGGGGTGGAGGAGCATGAAGTCTGTTCTTGGGTTAAAACCAAATGTAAAGATTGGGGAGGAAGGAATGCCACCCAGGGGCTTTGCTGAGGCCTGTGAGTCCCAGGACAGAATGGGGCCTGGAGACAAGCGGTTCTTGCTCAGGGACTGGCCTCCCTGGGGAACTAAGGTCCTCATGGTGGCTCTGAGACTGGACTTTTCAGAAAGCAGACCTACTGTCCAGAGAAAACCAGATTGCTGCCCTTGAATTAGTTGTTTTCCAGGAGGTTGCTGTGAGCAAAGCTCACTCACCACCACACAAGGTACAGGAGAAGAGGGGGCAAAACTTCTACCCCCCCACAAACTCAGCAGTTGTAGGAGAGTTTAATGTAGTTAATACCCTGAAACTAACACTGCTTGGGCCAGGAACCCAGTTCTGTCCCTAGGAGCCAGGACACTCAACTGGGGTGGCCACTTTCCTCCCCTGGAGCTGCCTGCACAGCCACAGGTACCCAGTTCTGGCCTCTGCAGGATCTGACTTTCGGAAGCAGCCAAATCCGTGGAACAAGGACGAGGGCTGGCTAGAGGAGGGCCTGCAGCGCACAGAGTCAGCTGGCCAGCATCACCTCCTCCTCCGGGGCTCACCTCCACGATTCCCCAACTTCCAAAGCATCACACCCCACTGTCCTCTCCAGCCCTTCCTCCTTCCACCTGGCCAGCTCGGGCCTCATGCCTGGACCACCACAAGGGCCCTGGAACTGCCTGCAGGCCTGGCAGGAGCAATAGGTCTACCTGTGCAGGCCCAGGAGGCGGGGGGGGGGGGGGCCCACAGCCCGACTTTTGCCGGTGCCTTTCCTCTGTCCTGGTTCACCACAGCGATTCTGGGGCCGCCTCTGAGTTCCATAGCAACAGAGGGTTTTGTTTGTTAGGCCTTTTCTCTATCCCCCTCTCTTTCTCTTTCTTTCTGATGGGAAGGAAACAAAAATTAGATGTGATTGGCTAAAAGCAACACTTTTGAGAAGTAGAATGCCAGGTAGTTCAGGGCACAGGCTCTGGAGCACATCAGGGATGTGACAGGACATGGTGCCCTCTTGGTCCACTAATTGTGTGACTCTGGGCATGGTACCTAGCCCCTCTGGGCCTCAGTTTCTTGGTTCTCAAAATGGACATGATGGAACACACCTCCCTGTCCTTCCTGGGCCACAGGAAGGGTGGCAGGAGGTGTGCGTGGAGCTCTGGGCACAGTCCCTGGGCGTGGGAAGCTCTGGGAAGCACCGGAGGGTGTAGCTTTAGCATCAATGTTTTGTTACCGGCGGATTTAAACCCTCAGCATCTCTCCCCTCTACACCCCAGAACCAGGCCAGACTGGAAAGGCCATGCCCAGCAGCCAGGCAGGCAGCAAAGCCACTTCTCTGTGTCATTTCTCCTTGACCGAGAAGGCTGTGCCTCCTAATTGCTCTTTGGTTTTACTCAATTTGAAACGAGCAGGGCACCAATTCCCTGCAGGAAAAAAATAAATATGCTTCTGCTCAAAATACTAATGAGGTGAGGCTGGCAGGGGAAGGTGGCCCCAGAGGACTTCCACTGAACCCCGCTGGCCCTGCAGCAAGACGTGGCCCAGTTTGGAGCATCCTCAAGAGGACAGGCAGCCTGAGAGGATCTGGATTTGCTCCTCGGGCCCAGGTTAGGCAGCTGGGCCAGCCCAGGTGGCCCACAAGAGAGGAGAGGGGTCCCTCTGTGGTAATGCCCAGCCAACCAGTCTCATAGATTGTGGATCCAGTTCTTCTCCCAAGAGCTCCAAGCTCTGGGGACACCCTGACGGTCATGTGGTACCCCTCTTCTCTCACTCCTTTATCTTCTCCCTGCCCACAGCCCTCCACCCTGGCCCAGAACCTCATCAGCTCAACATGGCTACTGGGCTCCGGGCCTCCAGTCATCCTCCTCTTAGCACTCTTTCCCCCAGCTCCTGGAGCAGTCATTCAGTCAGTCAGTCAACAAACACCAGTGAGCAGCCAGTAGGTGCCAGCCTCATGGGAGGCAGGACCCAGTTTCCTCTTCAACCTCCTTTCTGACCCTCTCCACACACACCCCCTAGCCGAGGGCCTCCTGGCAGGCAAGCTCCTCCCAGCCTTTCAGTTTTCTGCTCCCTCAGCCAGAAAGCTCTTCCCAGATTCCACGTGGCTCCACTCCTCCCCTCATTCCCTGCCAGCCCCCATATCCCCCCATCCCCTATCAGAACTGCCCTGTCCCTCTGCCCTCTGCCCAACTGCCCCCTTCGCCACTGCATTTGTCTTAATGGCATCTGCCCCCAGCCGACGTCACGGTATTTGTGTGACGGTGTTTGGTGCTGTGTCCCCACACTCCCGGGCCTGCTGGAGGAGGGGCTTTTTCTTCACTGACATGAATGTGTCCTGTCACCCAGAACTGTCACAGCACAGGATGTGCTTGATGAATATTTACTGTAGACTCTAACACCTTGGTCACATCTCCCTCCTACCAATGGCTCTTTACTGATGTGACCCATTGTCCTGAGCAGCACCCACGCACAACCAGCCTCAGGCCACCCAGCCCCTCGGCAGCCTACACCCCACGAGCTCCAGCCTCCTGGTTCAGGATCACCCCAGAAGCACCGTGGCCCTTGCCTTCACACAAGCTGTTCCCCAGCTCCACTCTGTCCCCAAACAGCCCCACCCCCTCCCAGGAGCCTGTCCACCTCCCCAGTTCCCAGGGGACAGGGACCCAGCCCTCCCTTCCCCCAGTCACCTCACTGTTCTCTGCCAGCTCCCAGGCAGGATAACCTCCTTAAAAGCTGGGGAAATCAGCCCCCTCTCAGGGTCGCCTGAGCCAGGACCGTGCCTGGCACCGAGCAGGTGCTTAGTGGCTGGGGGTTTGCATCCAGACTCAGATTGTTCTAATGAATCTAAGTGCCATTAACATCGCCACGTGCAAGTTCCACCCTGAGGAATGGCAAGCCCATCACGGAGTTGAGAACAGAACTCTGGCCCTGGGAGAAGCCCCCGTGGCTGGATGGGATCCCAGTTCCATATGTGGGGACAGCAGGTGATGTGTAGCCTGCCCAGGGCTCAGGGAATGGAGCCACCGCGTCACATCTGAAGACAAGGCCGGCTCACTGTCAGGAGGAAGTTCTGCCTTGCTGAGACTCCCAGGGGAGAAACCAGACACCGTGTTCCCTTCCTGGGAGGAAATCCTGCCAGCATTCTCAGGGATATGGGACACCAAGCTGAGCTAAAGGAGGAAGGAGGGAAGGGGCCCCACTGCCCAAGCTCTGAGGTAGGGTAGGGCCTGGGTGGAGGATGGACTCCCTCTGTCTCAACCCAAGTGCCAGCTGGGGCTGCTGACTGAGACATTGCATTTCTACACACTCTTCACCACCTGGGAGCAGGTCACTTAACTTACCTGGCTCTTGTAAGACAATAAAAGGGCAGACAGAACTGGGTTGGTACCTTTGAACTGTCAAAGTTAGCAATAAAAGCCCTGAGAGGTTAAGCAACTCGCCCATAGTCACACAGCATGTCAGAGCCCAGAATAGAAGCCAGGCTGAGATTTTAAAAGAGCATCAAGTTTTCCCAGGACTGGAGGAAGGAGGGTGAAAGGACATTCTGAACTCTCCAGAAATCCCACCCCCTTCCTTCTGCAAGCACACTTCAAACCCAAAGAAATCCCATCTCCTCTTACTGGCTCTGAGACACGGGAAGTGTCCTGTACCCTTGACTTCTTCCCTGGAGGATGAGTTCAATAAACAGAGCAACTTTCTCATCTTCCTGCATAAATATTTCAGGAGACACAAACAAACAGATTTGCTTTGATCTGTTGCTAGTAACTCAGAAATGGGGCTCCTCTATCCCAGGCAGGGGACCCCCACCCGGCCCTGCAGTATCCACCAGACCATGAGGTACAAGATGACATCAGGGACTGCGTGCTTCCCTAGGGCTGCCTGCACAGGCTGGGGGACCTGGAGAGAGCTGGAGAGCAGAGCTCAGCTGCTGCCAAAAGCACCCCCACCTACATACCCACCTATGGCCTGCCATTCCTAGAAGTGGGAGGAAATGGTCTGCTCCAGGTCTGCTATTCCTGGGGACACTTCAGTTGCTGCTGCCCAAGACCACACTCTGGGGACTCCAGGTTCCTGCAGACAGGTGCTGCCTACCGTGGAGCATGGCGCAGAGCCTCCAAGAACAAGCCATTCAGAGCTCTGCTCTGGTTGCAGACCTCAGCAACACAGAGGGCAGCCCCCTGAGTTCAATCCCCGGTCCCATAAAAAAAAAAAAAAGGAGATAAGAGGGACCAACTATACAATGTTCAGGACCCCTTTTTCCAAAATCACGAAGAATTTCAAAACAGTGACAGTAGAACATGAAACCAAGCTCCATGCAGGTCTCTTGCACATGAGCCAGCCCTGGAGACAGGTATTCAAACCTCACCAGGTGATTTGTAGCCAGAGTTGAAAATCCCCACCATGGGCAATGGGGAGCCTCCGAAGGTTCTATACTTTTGAGTTCCCATGACAGTACCCAAATCTGCATCACCTTCCCCTAGATACACCTGGGCTGCCTGGAGTCCAAACAAGTATGTATTGAGTGAATGGATACATGAAAACTGGGAAGGTGTTTTGTTCCATTTATATTTTTAGTTAAGGTGAAAATATATATAACACACTTATAGTGCACAGTCTTACATGTTCAGCCTGATAAATTTCTACACACATAAACATTGATGAAACCATTCCTGGAGTTGATCTTGTGTCCTACCTCAGTTGATCCTACACCCCGCCCCACTGAAGATGAAACAGAATTTCATCAAGAAGGTCTCCTCCACCGAAGGAGACAGAAGCAGCACAGAGACACGGAAGGCACAGCCTGAGAGGACCCCCGTGCACTTCAGGGGTTGGTACTGAGACCAGATGCACAGGAGTGCGCACAAAGCCTGAGACAGGCCGAAAAGCCTCCTTCAATCGCAGGGCAGGCTGGCCCAGGACGGGAGCTCTGGGCCACCACCTGCAAGCCTCAGGAGCTCTTCACAGGCCTGGGGAGTCTGGCTGCACCAGTGTGGGACGCTGGCTGCAAGGTGTGGGACAAGGAGAGGGAGGAGGCTGGGCAGCCGCAGGGTGTCAGTTCCTCCTGGACCCTGCCTCTGACCTTATCTTAATACAGTTGGGGAACCTGAATTCCATCCAGAAGAGGAAAGTGGCCAACCTGAGATCACAGAGACAGGGAATGTGAAGGCTGGGATTTGGGAGTTTCTAGAATCCCATTCCAGCGCTCTTGTCACAGAGCTATAATGGAGCATCCCTAGAAGGAGTCTTCTGGCCCTCTGCCCCCTGCCCCTCAACCCCTGGATCCAACTATTCCAACAACCCAGGCAGATGGGAAAGGCTGGTACCAGAGAATGGCTCAGGCCAGGGCTGTCTCCTTGTGGGAGAGGGGCATGTGCAGCATTCAGTGCCCAGACCCAGGGAGATGCCTCGGGGAAACCTGGACTGGGGGCCTGGACGCTCCCCTACCTCATTGTGCCCTGCTCTGTGAGTGTCCATCACCTCCCAGCCTCTAGGGCAATGTGAGCTGGGGTGTGCTTCCAAAGTGCAGAGGATCATGGTATTCTTTGCTTGGAACTCTTCTCAGGACCCTCAGCACGGGACGTGGCTCAAGCACCCTGGCTAGGATCCTGAAGTTCCCACGGCCCCTGCCTGCCTCTCTAGCCCTGTCTTTCCTACCTGCCCACTCCTTCCAGCCCAGCAGCTCCCAGCTCTCCTCTCACCTAGAATGGCCAACCAACTGCACTACCACTTGGGGCCCTCGGTCACGCAGCCCCTCCACCTGGAATGCCTTTCTTGCCATTCACCTGCCTCTGCCTACTCATACTTGAAGGCTAGGCCAAGGCCTCTTCCCCAGAAGTCTCCCTGCCTGCCCAGCTCCACCCCTTGGAGCTTCAGATTTCTGTGCCACACCTCTGTCACGGCTCTTTTGTGCTATGCCCATCCTCCTCCCTTCCCCAGCACTCCTGCAGCCCTGTGTCCTTCTGAGTGACCTTGTCTCCCTCTGGACTAGTGCACCTCTACAGAGAAAGGCCACTTTGGTTCAATGCTGCATCCAGGTTCACCCAGGGCCTGGCACACAAGTTGGACAGGGATGGTGGCCAGTGGTGAGAGTAAGACAGCTAGGGTACAGAAGTCCACAGAAGAAGATTGGCCATCCTCAACACTCCCATCCTCATTTTCCGGGAGATGCTGGGTCTCTCATGGAAACCAATTCCGCACCCCACCCTCCACGTCGCTCCCCTTTGGGAATTTCTCCTGAGTCTCGCTGCTCCAGGATCTTGGTCTCAGCAGGCCCAGCCCAGCCAGTGACAACCTCCTAAGACATTATCCCTTCCAGGGGGGTTTATAGGGTAACAATATCCAAAAGGCACAAAGGAACTGAATTCTCCAGTGGATTCTAGACTGGCAGCTTGGGAGGACATTCTAGGAAAAAAGCAACCACATAGTACCATCTGCCACCACCACCCCAGGCCTGCAGGTCACTCAGCTTCTGCATGTCCAGGAGGCTGTCCAGCCAGACAAACCAGGGTCAGGTCCCCCTTTTCCCTCCCATCCCTGCTCCTTGTGGCTTAGCTTTCCCATCTGAAAAGTGGGCATGACAGCAGAGTCGTGGGGTCCATCATTGGCAGGTAACAGTGGTGCTGAGCCTCCGGCTTTTTGTAAAGCCAAGGTCCACTCAGCCTGCAGCTCCCTCTCCTCTGCCCCTGTTCTCCCAGGCCCCTCTGGGGGCGGCTTTGTTTGTTGCTCCAGGGCACCCTCCCCTTCCCACCACCCACTTTCTCTTCCTCCCTCCAAGCCAGAGTTCCAGGGAAAACCTGGCCAGGAGACTTCTGGAGAGCATGATAAGGGCCGGCCAGGGAAAAGCTCTCAGCAACCCAGGCTCCCAACCCAGCGGTCCTGCTCATGGTTTCAGAAATAAAAAGAGGGAAAGGCTGCTGCAGCCCAGTGTGCCAGTAGGCTGGCTTCCAGGAGGGAGGGCTGAGGCCACGGGTCACTGCCGAGGCCACGGTGGCATCCTGGCACGTAGGACTGGTGGCTGCCAGACCTCAGTCGGTAATCACAGCCTGGTGGCTGAGTGGGAAGAGCTCAGAAGTTGCTCCTCCTGTCTCTGCCTCTGCCAGCACCAGACTTCAGGCAGGGCACTCCTGGTTGGTCACTCAGAGCCCCCTCCTATCTAGTGTAAGTTTTCAAGGTCTCATTTCTGGAATTTTCCTCCACTTTCCAATCAGTCCTTGGCCTGCCAACATCAAGCAACTACCAGAAGCCTAGAAAGACCCACCAAACTGAAACCCATTCAACTGGAGCCCACCGCTAACATGGGAGAGGGGAGCCCTGGTCCCCTTGGAACCACATCTCCTTGTGCCCTCCTCGGCAAAGTTTCTGGGCTTCCATTTTCTCCTCTGCAAGATGGGGGAGTGCACTATACTTTAGAGACCCTCTGGCTCCAACAGTCCATGGATCAATTAAATTAAGGATTTAGCTTAAGCATCTGGGGAGTATTTGAGGTTTGCTCCAAATCCTGGTGAATCCTGCATGTCTACAGCTGATACCTCCAGGTCTATAACATGCCCTGTGATGTGCACTGTGAAAGGCACTGACGAGGAACCAGACACAACCCCGACCTCAGCAAGCTCACAATGCAGTTGGGGCGCAGGAGATCATGCTCAGGAATCAATCAGCCAACAATATAACAAGCGAGGCCGCTACCTGCCAGCTGGCACACTGGACACTGGGCCTCACGGGAGCTCCCAGGACTGAAAAAATCATATGGAGCTAGATCCTGAAAGGGCCAGCTTAGCAGGACAAGTCAGACCCTGACTAGGGCCTCAGTCGTCAGCAACATGAGTTTGTGCCCAGACACAATGACTACAGCAGGAAGACAGGCCCAGGGCCTTCAGAAGACAGATTTGTGATCATGAAAAGTCATCAGATGGTCCCTCAGGTATGCAGAAATCCCCTTCCCCAGAATTCCAAGATTCTCAGAATCCCAAATTTCCCTGTGCATTCCTGCAAACTGATCTCTCACCAGGAGGTCAGCAGGGGGGCAAAAATGGCATTTTCTTTCTGAGCTTAAAAAAAAAAAGCAGGAATTAAATCCCTTTGTTTTCTTCCACCATCACCTTCCTTTCCATGTCCTAGAAATTCCACCAGCTTCCAAAACATAAAGCTATTAGTTCAGAAATCAAACACAAAGTGTTTAAGTTCTACGTGCACCTTAAGCTACTAGAGAATATTCCTTTCCATATACCCAAATGAAAAGCATGTCTGAGCCCCGAGGCCTCAAGATGTACCTGCAACAAAGGTCAAGGTCAAGTGACAACTAGGCTGCAGACACCAGCATGGTGTCCTGGGACCAGTCTTCCCACCCTCCACAGCAAGCTGATGCACATCCAGGTTTCAGTGCTTTATTTGGCTACTTTTCAAATAAAAGCAGGACACCAAATTTTTATAGTCATATTATTTGTCCCAAGCATATTAAAACAGCCAAAATAGACAGAACAGGAAGAGAAGAACAGCAACTCTCATCTGTAGCAAGCTAGCTTGACAGAGGAGAAGCAGAAGAAGCTGTTTGGAAGAGATGAACTTTTCCACCCACAGAATATGAATCAATTCAATTAAAGTCAGGACTATAACAGGGGAGAAGTGGGCTAGCTATTGGATGGAACTGTCTGAATCTGAAGGCCAGGAAACACTGGTGGGGGGAGGGGAAGAGCAGGGCACAAACTGGACGTTACAATAAACTCTCCCCTCCACGACATCTATAAAGTGCCTTCCTTTCCATATTACTGAAATACTGTAGCGCCTAGTAAGATTGAGCCCTACAAGAAAACAGGCTCAAGCCGGGTGTGGTGGCACACGTCTGTAATCCCAGCACTTGGGGAGGCAGAGACAGGAGAATCCCGAGTTCAAAGCCAGCCTCAGCAACCACGAGGCGCTAAGCAACTCAGTGAGACCCTGTCTCTACATAAAACACAAAATAGGGCTGGGGATGTGGCTCAGTGGTCAAGTGCCCCTGAGTTCAATCCCTGGTACCAAAAAAAAAAAAAAAAGAAGAAAAGAAAACAGACTCAGAGATGTTCAGGAACTAGCCCAAGGTCACACAGACAAGGACAGGATCTCCAACTTCTGCCTCCATGGTCACTTGCTCTGACCATGACAGCAAGACACAGAGCCTGGGAGACAGGTCTAGCCTCTGACCAGTTGTGTGACTGACTGGTAAGTTAGTCACCCCCCTCCCTTCTCCCAGCCTGTTTCTGCATCCATAGGAAGGGGACTGATGATAGCATAGACCTCACAGGTTCTCATGAAGATTAAATAAGTTAATAATAGGAAACTTTTTTTTTTTTTTTTTGGTACTGGGGATTGAACTCAGGGGTATTCGACCACTGAGCCACATCCCCAGCCCTATTTTGTGTTTTATGTAGAGACAGGGTCTCACTGAGTTGTTTAGTGCCACGCCATTGCTGAGGCTGGCTTTGAACTTGCGATTCTCCTGTCTCAGCCTCCCTAAGTGCTGGGATTACAGGCTCGCGCCACCGCGCCCGGCTGGAAACTTTTTTTTTAAGTATTGGAAGTTGAATCCAAGGCCCCACATTATCTAGCCAAGTTCTCTACCACTGAGTTATGTCCTCAGCCTATAAAACACTTTTTACGTGCATGACATAAACTGAGAGTGCTCTGAAAGGGTTAGCTGCTTCTACTATTGTTGCTATTACTTGTTTTATTTTTTTTCCTTTGGTACTGGGGATTGATACTGGGGTACGTGGGCCCCGCACATGCTAAGCAGGCACTGAGCTACATCCCTAACCCTCCAGGGTGGTTAGTATTATTTGCCAGGCCCCTGAAAGCAGGGACCCAGCGCCTGGTAAAGGACTGGGAACTGCCTAATGAGATGTTTGTACTTAACGAGCTCATCTACATGAAGATTAGGAGCCGCTCTCACATTTCTGGAGTGTGAAGTGCTGTGGACAGATGCACAAGCCTGGGCCCGAGGGACCTCTGGAGTTAGCACGGATTGTGGGCCAGTCAGTTTAAGCCCTTGGCATGAATCCTGCGTAAAACAGCCACCTTCTCTTAGCTCTCTAGGGCAGAAGCCAAAGTGCAGACCAGTGGCCTCTTAACACCACACACACACACACACACGAATATATATTTCCTAGAGTTTCACTGTAAAGACCAAGGCCTACTTGAGAAAAGAAGAAAGATTCAAAGAACAAAAATGGTCAAAACTGAACCCACTAAAAATATAAGGTAGAAATTTTCCTGCCAAGGCAGTTTTCCTTTTGGAAAAGTTAACAACCTCTCCCTGCTTCCTGAGAGCCAGGAGGGCCCCATCCTCCCCACTCAGTCCAGGAGGCACGGAGGGGCAAGCACTGAGCAGCTGCGTCTGGCACATCCACAGCCCCTTTGCCTGGGTTTGAAGAAGCAGCTCAGGCTCCAGCCACCAAGCAGCAGGGAAGGGGACAGAAAGGGTGCTGGAGTGAGGAGGCCCACTTCTGGACCAGCCTCCACTCGGCCTTACTGGGTGACCTTGTGCAGGTTGCTTGGCTTCTCTGTGCCTGTTTCCTCATTGGTAAGGTGGAGATAATAACAGTAACCCATGCTATGATGCTGCCTGTTAAGTGAGCTCATACGAGTGCCACTCACCCTTCACTGCCTGGCATGCAGGAAGTCATTGCGGTGAGTTGATTTTTGACTCCAGACACCTGCGCAGCCCATCACCCACCCTACCTGTTACCCTCAGCGCCCCTCCCTTCACCTGCTACCTCCTTCTCATCATTCATGACTCAGCTTAAAAGCCACTTCTGGGTACCCCTAACAAGGTCAGCCCACCCACACCCCTCCTGTTGTTGGAGGCTGGTCCAGACCCAGGCCCCTCTGAACTATTCATTTCATAACCCCCTGACACTCATTAATCCTTCCGGCTATATTAACAGCTAGCACTGCCTGCAGGCATGTGGTAAATGCCTCACATGGATCAGCTCCCGCAGTCTTAATAATAATCCTTTTAACTGCTCCCATTACCAATCCCCAATTAATAGATGAGGAAATAGACATTCAGAGAGGTTAGGCAACTTGCCCAGGAACACAGAGCAAGTAAACGATAACTGTGCCATCTGTCTGACTTCAAAGCCTTCCTTCTTAGCCACTGGCACCCTTTCATCATCAGAAGAGAGTAGGCTGCTTCTGGTAAGGGCTGCAGGCCTGGACCAGTGACCTGGTTTCTCTCAACAGAGCCAGCTTCATGCAAATGGAGAAGGTGGCCCTGCCGCTGTGACACCTTGTTTTGTGGGGGTGGGGGCGGGGAGGAGGGTCTGGGCTGGCTGCCCCGCCTGACACCCCATGCAGGAGGCCTTCCCCCACCCCCAGCACCATTCCTCCACTTGCTTGTATGGCTCCCAGCTCCCACAAAGGGAAAAGCAAGTCTGAGCAGGACATGTCCCTGGTTGTCACCCCCTAGGCCATCAGCATATGACAAGCACATACTCACTGGCAGGGCCACAGACACCATGGAGAGGAGCCCACAGCCTCGGGGTGGGAGAAGCAGACTGGGACCACGGACCAGGACGAGACCCCTGGCGTTAGAGAACCGTGTTCTCTGGCATCAGCCCAGGCGCAAATTCCCACTCCCACCCACTGGATCTGACCTTGACCATCCTCTTCCTCTTGCTAAGCTTCAATTTCCTACCCGGGAAAACGGGATGGATAACTAAATCTATCTCTTGGTTGTGCAGAGTTAACGTGGTCACATGTGCCCAATGCCTGTTTCCTCACTGTCACTACTGTGGGGATGAGGATCCGACTTCCTGGGATGGGGACCTTGGTGATGGAATTGAAAAGGTTCTGGCCCCAAGTCAGAAGATCTGGAGGTACATGCCACCTTTAACCCACACCAGCTCTGCAACTAGGGTGCAGCCATCTCTCCCCCAGAGGAGGCTCTGTTTATTCATCAGCAGAGAGGGGACCGTCCCCATTGTGAAACACTGAAATATTTGGTGCACCCAGGCCAGGCGGGTACTCTGTACATGGAGGGCCTGAGCAAACCTAAGAGCCTCCCAGGCATTCTTAATTAATTGGAAGGGGGTGTCAGCCAGAAAGCAATTACAAAGTCCCTCCAGGGGCCTCTGCAGGGGCGAGGGGGAAGGGTGAGGAAGGGCCGGTGGCACCTCCTCCCCCGCTGCCCCTCCCCACTCCACCGCCTCCCTCCTGCCTCCTCAGCAGCTGGTCCTGCCTCCTCACTTCAGGCCCACAAAGGAAAGGCTCTTTCTAAACAGCTTCTTTTCATGTGGAAGCCACTGGATTTGCATCTGTCCTTCCCTGGCAGGGCCTGCCTCATGACAGCTGCTCCAAGCTTCCCAAGCTGCAGGCTGCTCAGGGCCCCCTGGGCCTGAGCCCACAGGGTCCCCAGGCAAGGACGGGGAACTTGATGGAGCTGCTTGGAGAAGGAAGGAGGCAGGCTGGGCACACAGGGAATCTGCACATTCTCTCATCTCCTGGACACCAGACAAGTCCTGTGGCCAGGCACATCCAAACAGGACTCTGGGCTATACTGGTGCCAGGAGCTGAGACTACGCCGCCGGTGCTGGCTGGGATGGCGGCGTCTGCTCCAGCTAGCCAGCCCCAAAAGCAGTGGAAAAACTCGCTCCACACCAAGCAGCCAGGCCTAATATTGCCAACCACTGGTCCCGCCAGCATCCATGCTCCCAACTGGCCAAGTTCAAGTCTGCGCAAAACTCCCAGATGCCTCTGAGAGTTGTCAGGTGTCCAGGGACAATATCTCAGGGTGAAGGAGACACAGGACCTCTGAGCACCATCAGGAACAAGTGACAGCTTTTCAGGACAGTGGGTTTCGTGGCCGAGAGGGACAGACCGGAAGGCAGGAAGGACCCTGCATTGACCCAGCAGGATAGCACCTGGGCAAGGCAGGCCACTGCTGGCTTGGACTTGCAGAACCTTGCGACTCCTGGCTCAGGGCTCTGGCAACTCCCCATCCATCTCCTCCTTTAAGGTCTCAGATGGCAGAGTCTGTGGCTTATGAGTTCTTATCCCTAATGCCCAACACAGGACCTGGCCCCACGGAGGTGTTCTAAGGAAGCTGATTGAACAAATGAATGACCACTGGCCACATATTTTCCAGCACCAGAAACCCATATCCCTGAGAGAAGAACTGGGAGGAAGGAAGAGGCATGGGGGTGAGGTGGCGAGAGGCCCTCCCACCCCCAGTCTGGGAGCTGAGTCTGTGCTGGTACCTCTGTGCCACTGATCTGAGGCTCTGTGACCTGCTGGCTCTTCACCTCCTTTTCCAGTAAGAGCCAGACAGGAATGAGGACTGGGAAGTGGAATTAGGAGGCCAGGCACCTCCCACGTAGACTAGAATGCGGGTCAGGGAATTGGAGGCAGAGGCCTTGAGATGCCCCTTCACCTCCAGATGCCAGGTATAGCAAGGGTACCCCTGCCACCTTGTCCCCTCCCTGCTACTTCTCCAGGGAAGAAGCTGCCAGTGGAGGAAAGTCCAGATCAGCAGCCCAGGAGAGGGGACACCCAGGGGTAAGTGGAGTGGAGCCCAAACACCGGTGCCTGCTAAGGCTTCCTGAGGTCTCCTTCACGGGGCAGCCAGGTAGACAGAGTGCTGACTAGGGGCAACTCTAGCCCCTCCAGCCTCAAACCTGCTGGATGACTATAGGCAATTCACAACATCTACTCCCAGGATCTCAGTTCCCTCATTTTCCAAGGAAAGGACTGGACAGTTTGACTTCTCCAACATTCTATTCCCCTAGAGGTGATTCTACAGGTGCCCTGGGGATATGTGGTCTTTGCTAAACACAGGCTGGACATGACAACACCATCCTCGTCCCATTCACTTTTGGCAGGAGCCAGGATCCCATCAGCAGGCTGAGGACGGGACAGGAAGGAGGAGACTGACCTGCAGAGAGGGGCTGGGTGCAGCTGGCCATGCTCCTCATAGACCTGGAATCGACTGCTTGGTGGAGAGGAGGATGCTGGCATCCAAGGTCTTCTCTGTGCCCACATGCCTTCTCCTGTCCCTTCAGGGCACTTTGCTCCTGGACTAGCACTTGGCTCACTACCATCTAACCTAACACGGCACACCTGAGAAGAGGGGTGCCCGTTTGCTGTAAGCCACCTTCCTTACCTAGAAGCCTCACCCCTGATAACATCACAGTCAACAGCCAGGACACCACTCCAAATGAACTCCAAGCAGCAAGATCAGGTGCAAAAACCTGCCTCCCAGCTCACGAGCTTGTCATACAGCCTGGTAACCTGTACTTTACACACAATTCTAGTGCATCCTGGTCTCTGCTTTTCCTGTTGACAGTAGTTTAGAAACATATTTAAAAGTTGGGAAGCATCACTAGTCTGGCATGGTACTGAGATGGAAGAGATTGAAAATTATAAAAAACGCAGGCACAAGCAAACTTGTCGGGAGCTACCTGTCACCGGAAGCAGCCTTCATTCCCTCATCCCTGACTTGCCACCGGAAGCACCATGTGCCCAAATGGGGAGGAGGTCTATCCTTGACCTCCTGTGGATGGATGTTTGTGGTCTGGGAAGCTGCATCTGGTTCTTCCCTCTGCTCCACCTTCTTTTTGCTTCCATTCTTCTTCTCATTCCATAAGGAAATAAAGGGAGCTGACCAAAATCCAGACCATAAAAGAGTTTAAAACATCATAACCAGGAAAAATGCCATCAGGCTAGAAGGTCACAGTCCAGACACCTGCATGGCTGCATTCCTAATGCCAGTCAAGGCAGAAATCCCTCCAGAATACCATCCCCCAGGCTTTCAATGTCTCTCACAAGGAAGGGTGCTAAGTGTGTTTGGAAGAGAGAGTGGTGCTGCTGAAGATCTAGCCACTTCTCCTGGGTTTTCGTCTTCTCTGCTTTCCAGGCTTCTCCAGGCTCTTAGCTGCTGCGGTTTGCAATGAGGCCTGACACAAAGGGGCAGGGGGATCCTTCACGGCCTACCTACCACCCCCACATTCCTTTTAGGGTTGTCCTCCATACCTGCCAGGGGATCAGATCACCCCAGACAACGACAAACCCTGATCTCCATGGGAGCTGACTTCACCAGAGCCAAAGCCATTCCAAAGCTCAGCACAGGGGCCTAGAAGTCACTGGAACCAATTCCTGCATCTACAGATGGAAAAACAAAGGCCCATGGGCAGAAGTGACTGATCCAAGGTCACATAGCCTGTCAGTGGCAGATTCAGGACTAGAGCCCAGGCCTTCCAACTCCAGGGGCTGGTTGGCTTTGCCAGCCCAAGGGGGAGGAGCTCTTCCAGCAGGGCTGGCAGGCAGCCGGCAGGTCCCCAGGTCCTCACCTGCATTGCTCCTGCCCTCTCCTTGCCCCACAGGAAACTGCTGGTCTGTGAAGGACCGGCAAACGGGGACAAGACAGGGTTAATCAGTGGCGGAGATTTTCTTTAATCCTTTGAGCAGGCTTAATCTCAGGCCACACTGGTTAGAGCAGAGGTGAGAGATGTAGAAGGCTTGTGGGGGGCTGGGCATGGGGGTGGTTAGTGAATAATCCCTGCAGTCATAGAAGCCAGGTCTGCCATTAGGCTTACCAGGCAACTAACTCACCTTCATGGACTCCTGTCTCATTTCTGCCTAGGTAGGATCCAGGCCTCCAAGCAGTGCCCCTTCACTATGAAAGTCCCCCAATCCCAGGGTGCTCAACAGTGCAGAGCAATGGAAAGATCACTGGCCATAGATTGAGACAGACCTGAGGGCAAACCCTACTTGCTGGGTGATCTTAGGCAAGTCACTTCACCTCTGAGCTTCAGCTTCTTCCTTCCTCAACTAAAGGGAGCTGAACACACCTTTGGTGCAAGCCTTCTGGGAAGGAAGGCTGTGTGAATTCAAGCACATAAAGAGAAACAAGAGGTGCCAAACCAATCCTCTGCATTATTACAATTCTCATGTCCTTTACTTCTCCATCCAGGCCCATTCCTTACTCTTCTGCCCTAGCTTCTTAGCATCTTTGGCATTAATAACCTTGCTGACAATAATCTAGTCCAGCTGAACAACATTTGGATCATTTTAAAACACTAAGCATCCTATCCCCTGTGGGTTACAACAGTGCCACCAGAAGCAACCAGAGCTGAAGTAGCCCCTTGGGCCTTCAAGTGTATCTTTCCACAATGCACCCAAGTCCCAGAACCAGGGACAATGGCAAAGTCTGGAATTGAGCCCAAGCACCCCAAGCCAGCTACTGTCCCATGACAGAGCTCATGAGGGCCGGGGTAGCCCCTGACTTATAAGAAGGAGCAGAACTGCCCCTCCTCATTGCCTGCACCCCTGGCCTGCAATCTAGCCCCACCACTCTGGCCACAAGCAAGCTATCTGCCCTGCTTTATTCTTGGACTCCCCAGCTGTGAAAGCCAGCTAAGCAGCTGGAAAAGATGGAGTCTGGCCTTGGTGCATGGATTGCTAAACCCAAGGCCAAGCCCAAGCCCAAAGCCAAACTGAATTCTGTACCCTGATGGAACCTTTTGAAAAGGGTGGGTTCACACTCTGATCTCTCTGGTTCTCCAACTGCCTGTCACACCCCCAGGACTCATCATCCTCATGTTACACAGAGGAAACTGAGGCCCAAAGGAACCTCCCAAGGTCACCCAGAGGATCTGGGATAGAGTTGAGCTCCGGTCTCCTCTGGTGGCTTAACCCTGGCACTCTTCACTGCCCCCGTTGCTTTATCCTCCCTACATCAGGAAGCCCCCAAAGTTTTCCAATAAACCTGGGTCCCATGCAAGTCCCGAGAATCCTCCTCCAACATGGGGGCTGCCAGGATGCCCACTTTCCTCTTCCCTGACACATTTCCTTCCTGTATCTTCCAGCTGGCCACAGCCGGAGCTTGCCCACCACTGGTAGTTACTCTGGGGACAGGGCAGCGCCTTCTTCAGAGGATGGCCTTGGAGTGGGGCAGGCGCACCTGGGATGGGGGCAGAGACCGGCAGGTGGAGTGGGGCTTCCTTTCCACGGGCCGCTCAGGGCGGCAAGCCATTCCTACACCACTTTTCAGCCCGTCTCTGCCAGCGACGCTCTTGGCGGCGGACTCCACTGAGGGACATCACGGAGCTGCGAGCCCAACACAGCTCTCCAGGGGTTAAAAATGCAGCTCCTAAACAAGGGTTAAAAATGCAGTCCCGGGGCTGGGCTGGGAGCTGAGGGATGTTGTCCAAATCACAAGGGCTGCCAAAGCGGCATCCTCCCCCTACCTCCGCAGTCCTCCGGCTGAGTGACTCGGGCTACTACTGGGGGAGCAAGTGAGGCGCGCGCCGCACCTTCCCGGCCCCGCCGCCCCCTCCCCACGCCCACACCCGCGCCCTGCGCAGCCCCTGCGTGGGGGCTGCAGCGCCTGCGGGTCCCGGGCGCGGCAGGCGATCCGCGCTTACCTTTGTGACAGTCATGCAGAAAGTCGGCGGCAGTGCGGGCGCGGGCGCGGCGTGCGGGGGCGGCGGCGGGAAGGGTCCCGCGCTGCCGGGCGGCTCTCAGCGCGCTCCCCACGCCCCGCCGGCGGTCGGCCGAGCTGGGGGCCGAGCTCCGGGCTGGCAGCGCGCAGGGACCGCTTGTCCGCGCTCAGCTGCCGCTCGTCGCTGATGTCAGCCCCGACTGTGCATTTATAATAGATGAGCCTCCTTCGCCGCAGGAAGGCGAGGCAGGAAGAAAGGCGGCGAGGGAGAGGGCCCGGGTTGGGGGCGGGGAGGAAGAGGGGCCGGGAACTCGCTACAAAGGAGGAGGCGGAGGGAGAGGCGGAGGAAGCGCAGCCCGCTGCCGCCGGCCCGCGCCTCCCGGCTCGGTGGCCCGCCGCCGGGCACTGGTGATCCCGGGGCAGGCGCCCAGGCCCGCGGCTTAACCCCTTAGAGCCCGGACACAGCGCGGCTGACGAGGGCGGCTCCTGGCACCTGCCAGCTAGGGGAGTGGGCGGCGACCCGGCTCTCGGGTGCCCCGTTGGCTCGGGGACGCTGGTGAAGTCACGCTGGACGGCCGAGGCGCCTCGCGGGCCGCGAAGACGGTCGGGCTCGCCCCCTGCAGGTTCGAAAAGTCGGCCCGTGGGCCGTGAGCGAGGCGCGGCGGGTGAGGGGCGTGGCGCCAGCCCAGACCCTGCCAGCAACCCTGCCGCGCGCAGACCCCGCGCACACGGTCGCCAGACCGGCCGTGTAAGCAGATCTTTGAATCTACTTCCTGCAGCAATCAGCTCGCTCCAAGGCCATCGTGGTCAGTTTTATAGAGGAGGAAACGGAACCAGAGTGGGAAGTGACTTGGACAGGCGCACACGACAGTGCCGGCCCGAGCCATCTCTCCTGGCGTCCTCTCTCCGCTTCGTCGCAAGTTCCCTAAGGAACCCGTGTAATAAAAGCTGAATTCTAGGGAATGGACGGGCTCTGCCCAAGGGGTGTCTATAGCACTCTGGAGGGCCGCGCTGCTCCGGGGTACACGCAGGTGAGTCTGTAGTGAGGAAATCCTGACCCGGTCACCCGTACCCTGGAGCTGCTGCAGGGATTTAAGGGGCAATCACCAACCGGAGGGTGACCTCGCCACGTCTTGAGGAAGGAGTCTCCCTCCCGAGTACCTGGGCAGAACCGGCTTTGGCAGCTAGTGAGCTTGTGAGAGCGAGGAGGAAAGGAGTGGGCAGCGTGGAGGCAGGGGGTGTAGCCTCGCCTCGCCACCCTCTGGCAAGCTGTAGTTCTGCCCAGCAGTTCACAGGGATCGCGATGGCCACATCGTGTGAGTGCGTGCTGTGAGGAGGGTGCTGGGAAGGCGAGGAGATGGGAGGCCTGCCTTCACCAATACCAATGTCCAGACTAGAGCAACCATAATAAAGGATAATAGAGTGTTGGCATCTGCGAAGAGCTTTGTGGATCGTCTCGCTGATTTTATTTACTTTTACTTGAGTATCTCCAAATGCAACAGTCTGAAGAAAGAATGGCCATCCCTACTTTGCTGACCAGTAAACAGATTTGCAGAGGGGAGAGACTTAGTCTCCATCACACAGAGACAGACGCAGAACTTGAACCAAACTCTTCCTAAATCCAGCCCAGGGCCCATCCACACCTACTGTTTTATTTTTTTGCTTCCCAAGTGTCTGGGGAGGTAGGTGGGCAACTGCTAGTCCTCAGCCAAGTCTCAGGGACTTGCTAAATCTCTGTAGCAGCTGTGGCCACAGGCCTTAGGCGTCTCCTTTGGGTCAAACCCTTCCTGAGCTTATTTCTATGTTGAACCCCATGGCTTTGACCACAGTTTCGCCCTGCCAGGAATGGCCTCATCATCTTCTGCACCAACCAGATGCCCCCACCTTGGATAGCCCCACTTCCTTGCCACCTCACCTGACAACTCCAGTCCCCACAACTCAGCATTGCTCCATTTAGTTCTGAAGATCTGGTCTGGTTTTCATGAGCTTCCTATCTGTATCCATATTGAGCCCCTAGCCTCTGGGCACAAGGGCTGCCTTCTCTTACAGCATATCCCTGGGCACATATTAAGTACTGAACAAATATTTAATGCCACCAAGAACAAATCAAGAAAAATTAATCTTCAGCCAGCAGAAGAAATGTAAATTAGGTCCACAAAAGCATTTCCCATCAGCCAGCTGTGCAGCATTCAGAAGTGGTCAGGTTCTGTGTCTGGACTAGGATATGAATAGGTGGGCCTCAAGACAGGACACTTCAACCGCAGGACCCCATTGGAAGCCATTAAAGGGCAACTCAAGAACACCAGTCACCCTGCACCCATGGCTGTGGCTTGTCCACTTTTATCTCATGGATATTTCAAATTCCAGATTGTCATCCTTGGCTACCCAGCATGCCTCTTGGCACCATCCCTGCCATCCACTGTTGCTGTGGGCTCTGGGAATGAGACAGATACTTAATATCAGCTTGAGCCAAATGTAATTAGGAACATCAATCTGCTGTCCCCAGTCCACGTGACTTGCTCCAAAGGCAGAAAATATTTCTGATCTCTCATGTGCTGCCAGTTTGCCCCTTTGTCACATCCCCCCAGTGAGCACAGAGGTCTGGATGAGGAAGGGCCCTTCCAAAGAATTCTGGTCCCCTCATGTCAGGTCAAAGGCTCAGCCCAAAGGGGAAATTCAGAAAGGATTGCATTTTCCATGGCCTCCTTCTTATAGCCCAGCGCAGTCTGGGTCACCCAAAACAGAGTCTGAGAAAGGAGATGGATACAGGGGATTTCACTGGAAGGTGATCCCAGGAGTTGAAGAGGGGTAGGGTAGGCAGTGGGATTGGAAAAGAGGGAAAGCCCACCTGAAGCTGTGTTCTCAAGGTCACTTCTGGTAGGACCTCAGGGGAGAAGGCTCAGTTCCCCTGAGACTCCCATATGGGTGCAGAATAGCCTGGCAGGCGTGGGTCATGGAGAGCAGAGTCATCTGTACTCCTCTCCCCCTTTGTTGGAGGACTGTCCTTGAGGGCACTATGTCATACTTTAGGGCTGTGCTGTTGGGTGGGCAGTGCTGACCCCTCAGCTTCAGAGACTGCCCTGGGGAAGAAAGTGAGGAATTCCCAGCTCTTACTTGAGATGGATGCTGTCAGTTCCTCAACTCTCAGATCATCCATCCACCCAGCTGCAGGAGGAAGCAGAGGCAGGCTAGGCTGCAGGGATTTGGTACAAATTGTGGAGTGAATAAGCACCTGCAGTGTTAGCTTTGGTCTCTTCTAGATGTTTTCCTGCCGCAATGCTTTGCCATGCTTTTTCCTCAGCCTCCATCCAGTCCTTTACCCCTTGTTAGCATGGCAAACTCCTATTCATCCTCAAAGCCCAACTCAAATGTCACTTCCTGTATGTAGCTCTCTTGATCCTACCTCCACAGTAGTCTGATTGACACTATATTATATATTCTGGTAAAACATATTTGTTCTTGTCTCTTTCTATGGGCTGTGACTATATCCCCCCCCCCCCCCATCTCCCGTTTTGGCTACTAGACTGACACAGAGGAAATACTGGATAACTGCCCAACCGATCCAGTAAGGCCGCCATGGCACCTTTAGTATCTTCCTTAATGAATGACCCTCTGGTCCAGGTCCCAGCTCTGCACAGCAAGGCACTAGGGCCTCTCCACAAGAACCTCTGCCCTGCCTCAAGTGTTCATTTGCCCGGGCCTCCAATTAGGTGCCACTGTACAGAGTGAGAAGGGCTTGGTCCTTGCCTGCAAGAAGCTCGAAGTCTCCTAGGAAATACCCACGGAAGTGGGCACCCATCCCAGACTATAGGTGGGTGCTGCTTTGCTGCAGGGACCTAGGGGGAGACTCCCAAAGCTATGGAACCATAGAGGGAGGAGCTACTCTAGCCCTTGCTGGCTGCCTGGTGCACTCATGACACATTCTGGCCACCTCGGTTATGTGGTCTTCCAAGCCCTGAAGATCTCACAGTCCCTGGAGTCCTTAGATCCTTCGCCTCCTCTCCATCTCCACTGTCACTGCCCAGGCTTCTCTCTTGCTTGGGACCAGCCCTTCTGCCTCCTACCTTGTGCCAATCATTCACTCCCCACCCAGCCACTCCTGCTCAAAACCCACAGATCTGCCACGGAAACCTGCCTAGGGCTCCCCACTGTCCTCATAAGGAGGCCCAGACAGGGTCCCAGGAGACCCACACCACCCCTTGTGTCTAGGGTCCCATCTCACCTTGCCCTCCACCCGCATGCCGCACTGACCCTTCATTCTTCCCTCTAGGCTGTCTCCTCGGCAGCCTTCCTGGATGGGGCCGGCTGTTTCGGATGCCCAGCCTCTGCACTCCTGTCTACAACTCCCCGGTCCTCCTTCCCTCTGCGCCTGGGCACGGCTATAACATTTCCTGTTGGTGTGCTTGACATCCTCCTGGAGAAGGAGCTGCTTCAGGGCCACTGGCTCTTCCTCTCCGGACTGAGGCACCCCGGCACTGCATGCTCGCCCTGTCAGCTTCTGGTCCCTCTGATTTGCTGTTCATGAGTCTCCTGGTTTCCCCTTCTCTCTGTGGTCTCTTTTTTTGTCTTCTAGCCTCTCTCCCCCAGCACACATCTCTGCTCCCACTACACCCCTGTTTCTCTGTGGCTGTCGCCTTTCTGGACTTCAAATCTCCACCTGTGTGTCTTCCTCACTGTTGCTCACTGACACCCGCCCCCCAAGCTTTCCCACTCTGCCCCTCCCACCCACAGCCACGGCTGCCAGGCTAGGTACAGGGCAGTCCTCTCTCCACCTTGACGGTCACAGTTTCTCTCTTCCTCCTGGCTGCCCCCCAGCCCCCTCCACCATGTCGGCTTATTTTGCACTCCTGCCCTTCTCTGCGTTCCGTCTCCATCTCCCTGTCTCTGTGGCTGTCTCTCCTCTTTGTCTGTCTTTGTCTTTCTCTCCCTTTCTCTACTGCCTCCATATGACACACACAATGCTGACTTTGGCATGGAGAGCACTGCGACAGGTGGGGGCCCTCCCTGGGGTGTCATCTTTCCTTCACCCCAAATCTGAGGGGTGATGAGTGATGGGGCCACCTGGCAGCAAGCACATGTGGGGCCTCTGGGGCTGCATGGTGGACTATGGGACACCCTCAGGACCTACTCTGAGCTTGTTGAACAGTGTGTGTGTGTATGTGTGTGTGTGTGTGTGTGTGCACGTGCATGTGAGCACGTGCGTGCATGTGCACCCACAATGTTGAAAATGGACTAGGGAGGGAGGAATCATAGAACTGGGCTCAGGGAGGGAGGCTCAGAGCCAGATCCTCCCCGAGGTCTGCTCTCCCAAACTGTCCCTGGGTCCTGATGGCAAACAGGCACATGGAGCTAGCGGGAGCACAGGGGTGGCCCCAGAGGGCTCCTTTTAGCTGTGGCTCACACAGCCCAGGGGCTGGTGTGCTCCTGGAGTCTGCTCTGCTCTTACATGGTGCCGTGGCTAGGAGCCTGCTCTGGAGCCATGCACCTGGCTCAGTTCTGCCTCTTCACTGTCACCTGCATGATGGGGCAGTCACTGACCTCCTTATGCTGCAACTTCCTTCGCTCACCTCTTCTGCAGGGTGAAGCTGGCAGCTGCACTGAACCTGGAGAGCTGACACTAGATCCAGCAGAGAGAGCAGCATATCTAGTCCTTCCACGCTGCTCCGACCACCACACTCCAGCCAGTGCCCCCGTCATTCAATCTTCTGTTCTCTGTTCAGACTCATAATCTTCTAATCAGAGCTGAATAAGAAATTGTTGTTACCTGGTTTCTCAGAAGAGGAAACAAAGGCTCAGAGAGACCACTGGGCTTGCCCAGGCTCACAGCTACATGTGTCAAAGTGGGCCAGGGCCAGGGCTCACTGCACCTCCCCTGCATGGCTACCCCGGGCACCTGCCCAGGCCTCCCTGACTCTGAAGGCAGCCCACCTTTCCAGGGCCAGGACTCCATTTCCGTCATTGCTTATGTCCCTTGTGCTGTGTCACTATCTGCAAACCCCAAACTTCCCTGTGCTGTGAATTAGGGCTCTTCAAGAGTGACGGAGAGGAAATCAGGAGAACTGAGTTCTAGCACCTTTGAGCCTGGGGCTAGAAAGCCCTGTAGCCTAGCAAGCCCTGCCACTGGGTGTAGAATCACAGAAGCCACCTGCTTGGAACCGAGGGAAAAGGGGGCTTCTTCATCCCTTCTGCAGGTTTAGCAATTGAGCCTTCGAAATAAACAGGCAACAGACAAATTAGCAGAAGACAATGATGTAAAAATTGACTGTCATGAATGGGGGCATTGAATGAAGGAAAGTAAACACTCAACGCCTCACGCAGCCCAACGGCTTAACTATCCTCTGCAGCAGGGAGAGGAGAAGGCACCCAGCAAGCAAAGGCTGCCTGGAAATGCAGACCTAGTCTCCCAGGCACAGCACGTGGGCATGTCTGACTAGTGCGGGTGTCAGAGTCCCAGTCCCTCCTGTGAGAGGTCTGATGGGCAGAAAGAGGGTGTCATAGAGAAGCCCCCCACCTGCGTTGCTGCCTACTACTGTAGAGACATGTCACTTTCTTTTTACAGAAGGACAGCTTTTCATAGCCATCCTAGTGTCTGCAGATGTCTGCAGTGTCTCTCAATAACCAACTTGCTACAGAAATAGATTTGGGGTCTCCCACCCAGCAGCCATGGATCATCCCATGTTAACAATGCCTCACCCCGAGGGCCGGAGCAGCACTGTCTTAGTCCATTGGCAACCACATTTCCAGTCTCAAGGTCCTTTGGGGCCTCAACTTTGGTTACATTGAGACAGTTCTCAAAGTCTGAGCCTCAAACCAGCATCAGCTTCACCCAGGAGCTTGTTAGAAATGCAAATTCCTACTGGGTGTGGTGGTGCACACTTGTAATCCCAGTGGCTCAGGAGGCTGACACTGGAGGATCTCAAGTTCAAAGCCAGTCTTAGCAGCAAAGCCCTAAGCAACACAATGAGACCTGTCTCTAAATCAAATTTAAAAAAGGGCTGGGGATGTGGCTGGGAGGCTAAGCATCCTTGGGTTTAATCCTCTATACCAAAAAAAAAAAAAAAAAAAAGACCAGAAATGCAAATTCCTGGGCTCCACACCAGGTCTGTTGAACCAGGAACTCCTGGGTAGAGCCCACCAGAGGGTCCTGACACTCCTCAGTCTGAGAACCATGGATTTGCATCATATGGTGTTGTGAGTACCCTGGGAGCTGAACAGGCAAAACAGGTGGGAAGCGATTGTTCTCACCTTCCGTCTCCCAGGTAGCAGAGTTGAATTTTAACCTGTGCTTCAACTTCTGAACCGGAGGTTTGTCAGATTCTCCGTTAAAGATAAGGGGATCACAAGCATGTCAGGGAGCAGAGGCAAGGTAAGGGACGGGAGCTTTGATGGTTCGTGCATGCATACTTCAGGGCTCCAGGTGCCGTCCTGGATTAGCTTCACTTGTCCCTCTGAGTCTGTACCTGAAGATGCCATCAGTGATGGGAATGACAGGGGTCCCAATGGCCTCATGGGAGAGATGCCTGTCCATTTGAAGAGGCTGAGAGGGAGAGCTTGGAGATCCCCTTGCAGCCCAGCAGCCCCTTCCCAGGTGCCTCCTCCACCAGACCAGTCCCCACCAATGGCCCCCAGATCCTGCTCACTTCTGTGACTCTGTGCCTCTGTGCCTGGTCCCCACAGGAGTGCCATCTTCCAGAGCTCAGCAAAAGCACTCTTATTAGGAAAGACCCCTACTGCCACCCCAGCCACACTGTTCTCTCCCTCCATAGAGCTCCCAGCTCTCACTACCAGTCAGCACTAAAGGCCTCAAGGCACTGTCATTGCTAAATTTCCATCCTCATTTGCAAAAGGCAGGCTTTGGATCAGACAGTTGCCAAGGTCTCTTCCTGCTCCAAGATGTTCCAAACTCTGGCTCACAAGAACAAAGGTTACCTCTCCTGTTACTCCTACCCTTAGCTAAGTGCACAGGAACTTGAGTATGGGACCCAAGTCTAAACAAACAATTGGATTCTAGAACATAATGTAAAATCCTTGGTCCATAATGAGGTATTTTGATTTGTTGATTAAGGTTTACAATAATAGGGAGAGAAGAGGTACTAACATTTTTGAATATTATATAATTAGTGCATACAAAGATTCTTTGCAGGGTCCAAAAACCATCTTTTTCTGTTCAGATCAAGAAACTATATCTTGGTGTTCTTTATTGTCAAATATGCCATCCGGGGTTAATTTCTTATCTCTCACTATGAGAAAAAGGTAATGATACTATAATTATTATTATTATTATTTGTTTTTGCAGTACTGCTGATTGAACCCAGGGATGCTCTACCATTGAGCTGTATCCCCTGCCCTTTTTATTTTACTTTGAGACAGAGTTTCAGTAAGTTGATGAGGCTGGCCTCAAACTTCCGATCCTCCTGCCTCAGCCTCCCAAATTCCTGGGATCATAGGTGTGCACCACCATGCCGCGCAATGCTGTTATTCACGTGCCATGGCTCTCAGGAATCTATTTGTATTGAAACAATATGAGTCTTATTGCCTCTGCGGTTCCTTTGTTGGGGCTCAGGATACTCTGCCCCAAAATATGACTGTAGGAGACCAGAATATGCCACCCCAAAATATACTTCCTTGACGTATTTTGAGCTGGCTATTCTGAGAAACTGCAGACACAGGAGCAGCTCTGAAAAATTGTCATTTTGTAAAAGAAATTTACATCCTAAAAGGAAATCTACATTAGTAAAGTATATCAGGAAGAGGAGTGCTCCAAATGGCTTTCATCACCTGAGAGAATATCTACGCAACAAGACACCATGCACTTCCTCCCTCTTGCTGCATAACTTGTCTCCACCACCCCCAGAAGCCCCAAGCCCCTGTTCCTTTCTGTAGCTTGGGAGGCTGTGTAAGTGCCAATTATCCAATCCATCTTTGGGTCTTGTGTGGGACTCCCCTGCATTCAAACATAATTACATATGGTTTTGCTCCTGTTAATCTGTCTTAGGTCAATTTAATTCATAGCCCAGCCAAAGATCCTGAAAGGGGTGGGGGAGCCATTTTTGCTCACTACACCTTACTACTGTGACCAGACCCAACTCTGTCTGCTCACCACTTGAAAGCCAATACTTAAAAGGCAAGAGTTGATGGCAAGGAAATCAGAGTTATTCAAGGGCCAGCACCCTGAGAAGATGTGGAGCTATCATTCCCCTAAAAAATGCTATCTTAAGGACTGGGCAGGTGGCACGTGCCTGTGATCCCAGCAGCTGGGGAGGCTGGGACAGGAGGATTGCGAGTTCAAAGCCAGCCTCAGCAATGGTGAGACATAGAGCAACTTGAGACCCTGTCTCTAAATGGGGATGTGGCTCAGTGGTCAAGTACCCCTG
This sequence comes from Geosciurus inauris, assembly GCA_004024805.1. NCBI lineage: Eukaryota > Metazoa > Chordata > Mammalia > Rodentia > Sciuridae > Geosciurus > Geosciurus inauris. Next base: position 100,059 of record PVHX01004336.1, on the reverse strand, counting down.
AGTTCAATCCCCAGTACCAAAAAACAAAACTAAACTAAACTAAAAAAAAAAAAAAATCTTAGGGAACTGAGATTCATGAAAGGGCTTTTCTAAGGAGGGAAAGGAGGTGCAGAGGCACTAGGTAGGAAGTGCTTCTGGGTGGGGCCTTTGTCTTCCAGGGTGTGTGTCTCCTCTTTTCTTTTTAACCTCTGGTCCAAACATTGCATTTGACCTTGACCTTCTGGGGGCTGATTCTTGCAATTTTTTAGATAGTTGTATCACTTTTCTGCAAAACTTTCTGCAGCAAGTTGCTCATAGCAACTCAAATCTTTGTGTTAGTTGGTGCACAGAACTAAAGAGTAAGGAGGGGTGTTACATATTCTGACATTATCTGAAGGCTGCCAGATGTTCTGGGTCCTATAAGACTAAAGGAAGATTATTTGGTAGTTAACATCTCAATTACTGAGCTGTAGCTTTTCTTTAGAATTTAGAATGCTGGCAAAGGGAGGGAAGCACAGGTAACTCTGCCAAGGACAAGTCAAAAAGGGCAGCCAGGTCTGGCCTACACTGCAGTGTGGTTACACCAGTTGCATCAGTACTCACACCAGAAGGCTTGTGTGGCTGGGCAGAAAGGCAAAGGAAAGGTCTATGATGCTGCAGGGTAATTCACCAGGATTTTACAAATAAACTGTTTCAATATTCTTGGACAATACTTTAAAGAAATGTTGTTAGTCTCAAAAAATGATACCCCAGACTATGGCACTTGACAGCTGAGTGCTTTGAACTAAAGCAGCAACTTCAAGGTCACTCTGACCTTATTTACCTCTACCAGCCAGTTTCCTGATCCTCCTTTCTCTCCCAAAGGATAGGAAGGGGCTATCTTAGGACTGGACCTGCCAAAGAGGAACACAATTGCTTCGTTTTTCTTACTGAAATGTCATTAACCAAGGAAGATTAAACTCACACCACAGAGAAGGAGACTGAAAATCAGACACCACACTTAGAGCCCAGAGAAACTTTGTCCCAGGCCATTTTCTGTTCTCTGGGCCTACTTATTTCTCCTAAAAATTATTTCTTCCTCCTCTAAAAATATCAATGGCTTCCTACTTCCCTCACCCCTGTGAAGGAACATTTAAGCCTCAACCACCTGCCAGCCCTTGAGTTTCATTTTCTATGGGGCTCCCATGCAAAGAAGCCTGTTAATAAATTTGTGTATCATTTTTTTTTCCTTTTAATCCACCTATTGGTAGTTTATTTCAACCCAGTTATCAAACCATTAGAGGAAAAGTTCAGAACTTTTCCAAAGTCTTGGAACTTCCCCAAATTCCAACAGAACAAACTCTTGACTGTTTTCTGCTATCCTAAGAAATGGAGAACCAAGAGCAAGACTTAAAAAGGTGATCAGATCCAGACCACTCTGTACTGGTAGCTTTAGGTTCATTGTCTTAATCATCTGCACACCAGTCCTAAAAGTAGTTTTATTTCCATTTCACAGATGAGGAAATTGAAGCTCAGAAAGTTGAAGCCCAAGGTCATCTCCAGGAGGCAGTGATAGGGACAAGATTCCATTCTGGGTCTGCCTAGCTCCACCTGGTCTCTTTCTGCTTCACCGTAGGAGTCTTCTGACTGGACACTGACCCAGTTTCCAAAGGCTTCAATGAACCCCAATGGAGAACAAAAGGAAGCTTCAGAGTACACTTCTCCACTTTTTCCTATCTGGCGTTCCCTCAGACCAGCTCACCTGTGGTGCCTGGCTTGCCAAAGTCTCAGCCCCTCAGCTCCTCTCAATGTTCACACACCAGCTCACACATCACCACCCTTGAGTTACCCTCAGTGTCTTACAGCTTCATAATCAAGACCCGCGACAGCCCTGTTTTGAAGTATTTTCTGTTCCAGTAACAGAACACCTGACTGGGTACTTTATAAAGAAGAGTTTTATTTAGCTCACAGTTCTGGAGGCTGGGAGGTCCAAGAGCATGGCACTGGCATGTGCCTTCAGGAGGGCTTCGTATTGCTTCAACTCATGTCAGAAAGGAAAAGGGATCATATGGTGAGACGGGAAGCCAGAGAATGCTGGGAAAACCAAACTCACTTGTATGACAACTCACTCTTGTGGTGACTGATCCAGTCCAGTGGGACTGGGCAACATTAACCCATCCACAAGGGCCTTACCTGTGACCCAAATATCCCCCAACAGGCCACACTGGGGAATTAAGGTTCCAACACACAGACTTTTAGGCATACAGTTGTACCACAGCAAGCCCCACACTCATTCTATGAGACCAGAATTACTCCAATAACAAACCCAAATGAAAACATCACAAGAAAAGAAAAACACAGGCCAGTATCTTGTATGAGTATAGATGGTCTGAGTTTCAGATACTGTTGTGCCTATGTGCAGGCATCTTATCTAAGTACTCCTTTGATCCTCCCAACAACTGTGGAGCTGCGCTGACTGAGATTTGGAGGGGCTCAGGGACTTGTGTGCAGTCACACAGCAGTAAGTGGCAGAGCTGGAATTCAAACTCTGTCCAGCTCCAAGCTGAGCCCTTCCCATGACCACCACAGAGGGCCAGAGGAACAATAAAGCCTATAAATTGGCACCTGTGATCCAGCCTTCCCTCTGTAAGCCCTCTTGCCTGGATGACACACCAGAGTAGCCTGCTCTCTTTGCAGGCGAGACCTTCTGCAAAGCCTGCTGGGAAAGTCACAGACCTCCTGAAAAATGGCTCCTCAGCCAAAAAACACACAGCAGTGAGTATAGAGTAAGAGCCATATGTGTGGGAAGCAGGTGGAGTGAAGGGCTGTCTGTCACCCCCTGGGCAAGGCCTTTTCCTCTCTGCATCTCAGTCTCCTCATCTGCACAATGGGGCAAAACTCTAAAACACTGACAAAATCAAATGCCAGTGAGGATGTGAAGCACCAGGAACTCTCATCCATTGCTGGCGAGAATGCAAAGTGGTACAATCACTCAAAAAGACACTTCGGTGGTTTCTTATAAAACTAAGCATATTTTACCATATGATCCAGCCTTTGCACTCCTTGGTATTTACCCAAATGAGTTGAAATCGTATGTCCACGCAGAAATCTGCACACGGATGTTTATAACAGCTTTATTCAGAATTGCTAAGACTTGGAAACAAGTAAGATGTCCTTCTGGGAGTGGATAAATAAACTGTGCTCCCAGACAATGGACTGCCATTCAGTGGGAGAGAGCAATGAGCTATCAAGCCACGAAAAGACGTAAAATGTACATTACTAAGTGAAAGAAGCCAATCTGAAAAGGCGCCATACTATACCATTCCAACTATATGGCATTCTGGAAGAAGTAAAACCGGAGACAGTAAGAAGATCAGTGATCACCAGGGATTGGAGAGAGGGAAGGAAGAGAAGCAGGAGCGCAGAGGACTTTTAGGGCAGTGAAACTATTCCATAAACTATGAGAGGTCATGTTATCAGACATGTGTCAAAACACAGAATGTACAACACCAGCAGAGAGCCCTGATGTGAAGGTTGTACGCTGGGTGGTAGTGATGTGTCTGTAGGTTTGTGGATTTTAACAATGTGTCACTCTGGTGCTGAAGTCCATAGTGAGGGAAGGGGTGCGTGTTTAGGGAGCATATGGGAAATTATTGTGCTTCCTGCTCAGTTTTAGTATGAACCTAAAACTTCTCTAAAAATGAAGTCTTTTGAAAAATGGGGACTGAAGCACCCAGGTCTTAGGCTGGGTTAAAGGAACGGTTTGTGGACGGCAAGTCAGTCTATCGACATAAGGGGCTTTTCTATTTTTCCGTCCAAGCTGTGCCAGAATCTGCAGTGGGAGCCCAGGCTGATCACTTTGACTTTTTGGGTCCCAATGTCCTTAACTACTGTCGTTTATGTTGTGCCTCTTGTGGGGTCCCATGGGACAAGATCTGGCGGTCCGGAGGGACCAGGACGGTGGCAGAGTCACTCACCCAGACACCAAGGATAGGTAAAACTGCTCTGCCAGAGCAAGAAGCACACTCGTTTATTTTAGTTAGTGCAAGAGTTTATATAGGGTCCTCGGACCAATCACGGCCCTGAGATTAGGTTATAGCCAGTAGGGTATTGATCCATGTCAGGTACACAGCCAATCAGCATAGGATGAGAAAAGGAGAGGCACTGAAGGCAGCCAATCAGCATGGGGTAAAGGGGAGGGGAAACATTCAAAGTAGCCAGTCAGCATAGGGTAAAGGGAGGGGAAGTATTCAAAGTAACCAATCAGCATAGGGCAAAGGAAAGTGGGGGAAAGCATTAGGTAGCCAATCAGCATAGGAGGCGCTGAAGGCTCGGAGAGAGCTCCTATAAACTACAAAGTACTTGTTCCCCACTCCCATGGCAACCTCTCAGAGGGTAAGAGGTGGTGAAAATGATTGTGATAATGACAGGCACTCTGTACGTCTAAGTTCAGTGTTAAGCACTCTGTGCACATTGTCTCACTACATCTTTGCAAAGATTCTGACTTTGCAGCTGAAAACTGAAGCAGAGGATGATGGAGGGAAAGGAGAGGAGGAGAAGTAACTTGAGCTGGGTCACACAGCTAGTCAGTAGCAAACAAGGTTCTAGAAGATTCAGTGGCCTGTTGTGAACCTCCCACCTCACCCCCATGTCCCAGGCTGACCATGGAGGGCACCCCAGGGAGTAGCTCCCTTGTCCAAACCCTGGGGACTGGTTTCATAATAACAAATGATAACCATGGCCAACATTTCTGCAGACTTACTATGAGCCAGGGTGATTCTAAAGCATGTGGTATGCTCTGCTTCTTTTAGTTCTTGCACTAATTCCACCAAATAGGTGGAATCTGCTCGTTTTACAGATGAGAAAACTGACACGCAACTCAAGGAACGGAGTACTTCAGACCCAAGAGGGGAATGTGTGGATCAGCACATCTAAGCCCCTTATGCAGCATCCTCTCAGGCCACCTCACACTACACTGTGCTGTTGTTGTGACACTTCCCTGTGGGCCCTACCAAATCACTAGCTGAGAAAAGCTGCACTTGGTCTCCATCTCCTGCAGAGTTCATGTAAGGCCACCTGGCAGTACAGGCTCCTGCCCCACCCAGGATGACATTTTCTCTCCCATTCCAGGCCAGGGAAGGAAAGTCAGGAGCATGGAGCCTCACTGCCCCTCCAGTGCAGGCAGGAACACCACACAGGGGAGCAAAGCATCTGTGCTCCCAGGAGTCAGTCTCCTGGTGTTGGCACCCCTTCAGGCCCTCCTCTTGGTGCCCACAGGACCAGAGGGTGGATTTTACTGTGTATGTGCGTGGGGTGGGGCAGAGTTTTCAGAGAGTATAGTTTGCCTGGTGAACAAGAAGACTTGGAGTGGGGATGTAGCTCAGTGGTAGAGTGCTTGCTTATCAGTCAGGGGAAGCCGTCAGTTCAATGCTGGGGGTGGGGTGGGGGGAGGAGGAGGAGGAAGAGACAATGACGATGATGACACAGCTTTAGAATCAGTCAACCTGAGCCTACATCCTGCTTGTCTAAGCCCTATCTGTGTGACCCTGGTTGAATTATTTAGCCTTTCAGAGCCCCTGTTTCCTTCTCTATCAAATGTGGACAGTGACAACAGCCATCCCACAGGGAAAACTCCGCCTGTGACCTGGTACACAGTGGCTCCATCTCAGCTGTGAGATAACTTCTAATAGGACCCAATTAGAATAGGTCAATGAGTAAAACACACTGAAGTGCTTAGGAAGGCTCCAGCATGGACAGAGGGCAGACTGCTGAGTTATCATAACATCCTCGGTCTCCCTGCTACTCCTCATCCAGGCTCAGCGCCCAGCGGTGGGGAAGGGACCTGCTCGGTTTTAGCCTGCAAACTGCCGAGACAGCTTGGGTGTGAGCTGCCCGCCCTGCACTGATGCAGAAGAAGGGGCTGCGGGAATCCCTTAGCACCAATTAACACCACAAGGCTCCCTTCTGCTTTTGCCTGGTGGCTTCCTGATGGCTGGGAACCACACAGCCAAGGGGCAGCCAGGCCCAGGGGAGGGGAAGTATCATCAAAGATTGTGACGCCCCATGGAGCCCAAGAAGGTTATACCTAGCTTGGCTGGAAGGCTCCAGAAAGGAGCAAGACAGGTGTGGGGACCGATACCCCTGGGAGTCAGTGGCCTTTCTGGTACATCTGACAACAGACGTGAGAATCATTTATTCTTCTGCATTAATTTTGTCATAATCTTGCAATGAAAGAAAAAATACAAATGGCTAGAAAAGAAATGTAGTCAGAGAAAATGTTGTTTTGTTGAACTTCATATACATGTCAATACAAAATTTAAACATTAAAAATAAAAATAGAAAATAGTAGTGGATTAATACTTTTAATTACTTTAATGTGCTTTTGAAAAAGGAAACGTCTCTACATATTAGTTGGTCACAGAAGCAAATAATAGTACAACTTCTGCAGATCTCTGAATGACAATATATCAAAACAGATCTCAAATTCATGTTCAACAGGTAGTAAACTCATATCTGTCCATCTCTCTTTGCTCATAGTTGATTAAAGAATGTTTCAACTTTGAAGAGTTATTTCCCCATGAAACAACAGGTATACAAACAAATAGAAAAATCTGAACTTTAAGGGCAAGTTTGATAGAGATTCTGGGGTTTAGTTTGACAGTAAATTCCAGAAATTCTAATATTATCTCTATCTTTGTTTCTGCAAGATTGGTGATTTTTTTTCAACTGTTCCCTTAGTCAAAATTTTTCAATTCATTTTTTTACCAGAAAAAAAAATCACTCTATTTGGAAAACCCTTCCGAAGTTTTTCTTCTGCAAAAATCAGAGAAAATGGCTGCAAGATGAACAATGATGTGACCTGCTGCTTTAGAAGGCACCCCCTGAGTACCTCATGACTTCTTTCTTCATCCCTTACAATGACTGTCATCACTGATAATTTTGAATCTACTAAGACAAAAACTATGCCAGAAGAGAACTTGAAAGATTTCACTGCTATGAAATTACTCTCTAACAATGCTATACAACAGCTGAGTCTAAGAGTGTTGGGCTATGTTAACTAAGAAAAAGAGATTAGAGTCAAATTACTAAAGTCAGAAATGAAATTGGGGACATTATTATCAACCTTACAGAAATAAAGATTATAAGATATAAACTAGCAGAAATGGACAGATTCCTAGAAAGACACAAACTCCAAAACTGACTCAGGAAGAAATAGAAAATCTAAAAGACCCATCAGAAGTCAAGAGATTCAATGAATAATAATAATAATAATAATAATAATAATAATAATAATAATAATATCTCTCCCAACAAAGAAAAACACAGGATCAGATGGTTTCCCTGGTGAATTCCAATAACCATTAAAGAGGAATCAATACCAATCCTTCCAAGAAATAGAAGAGGAGAGAACTTCCTAATACATACTGTGAGATCAGCTTTACCCCAACACCAAATCTAAGGACATCTAGAGAAAAGGAAACGGTAGGTGGCTATCCCTTATGAACACTGCCTGATCTGTGTGCTAAATAACCATATATTTATCACTGAACAATGGAGATACTGCAAATTAACACTTTTCATTAATAAACATTTTTTTCAATATTTTATATTGGAGCCAACCCAATAACTATCAGTTATCAGCTAACGTATGTCAATCTTTTCAAAGAACCAACTTTTGAGTTCATTGGCTTTATTGTTTTTCTATTCCCTACTTTGTTTATCTCTACCTTCATCTTTATTATTTTCCTCCCTTGAGTTGCCTTAAATTTAGTTTGTTCTTTTTATTCTACTCCTGTGAGGTGAGATATTTCTTTCTATTTAATATTGGCACTTAGAGCTATAAACTCCCTTCTAAGCACTGTTTTCACTGAGTCTTAGAAATATTAGTATGTTGTGTTTTTGTTTTTATTGACTCAAAGTATTTCATAATTTTTTTCATTTCCCTGGTGATTTCTTGATACATTGGTTATGAGGGTTTGTTTAATTTCCACATATTTGTGAATTTTCCAGTTTTCTTCTTGCTTTTGGTTCCCAGTTTTATTTTACCATGGCCAGAGAATATAATTTAAATTTTTGAAATCCATTGAGACTTGTTTTGTGACCCAACATGTGGCCTATCGTGGAGAATGTTCCATGTGCACTTGAGGAGAATGTGCAGTTGTAGCGTAGAGTGTTCTGTCTATGAGATCTTACCTTAGTCCAGTTATTATTGCTATAATTGAATGTCACAGACTAGGTAATTTATAAGGAAGAAAAGTTTATCAGGCTCATAGTTCTGGAAGCTGGGAAGTTTGGAATGAGTTGGCTGCATCTGTTAACATCCTTCTTGCTGATGGGGATTCTGCATAGGCCTGAGGTAGCCCAAGTCATTACCACATGGTAAGAAGGACCGAGTCCTAGCTCAGGTCTCTTTTTGTAAAATCACAGCCATTGGACTATGTCCACACCCTTATGGCCTCATTTAACCTTAATTATCTCCCGAAGGTCCCCAACTCAAATGCCACAGCCAAATTAAATTTCCATCCCTTAATTAATACCTCATAATGGGGATTAAATTTGAATATAAGTTTTGGTGGAGACAGTCAAACTGTAATAGGTCTATTAGGTTTATAATGTTAAAATCCTCTGTTTCAAGCCGGGCGCGGTGGCTCAAGCCTGTAATCCCAGCACTTAGGGAGGCTGAGACAGGAGAATCGCGAGTTCAAAGCCAGCCTCAACAATGGCGAGGTGCTAAGCAACTCAGTGAGACCCTGCCTCTACATAAAACACAAAATAGGGCTGAGGATGTGGCTCAGTGGTTGAGTGCCCCTGAGTTCAATCCCCAGTACCAAAAAAAATAAATAAATAAAATAAAATCCTCTGTTTCCTCATTGATTTTTCACCTAGTTGTTTTATGCATTATTTTTTAAAACATTTATTTTTTAGCTGTAGGTGGACAGAATATTTTACTTTTATGTGGTGCTGAGGATCGAACCCAGTGCCTCACGCATGCCAGGCGAGCACGCTACCACTGTGCCATAACCCCAGCCCTGTTTTATGCATTATTGAAAGTAGGCCATTGAAATCTTCAACTATTTTTGTAGAACTGTCTTGTCCCTTCAATTCTGTCAATATTTGCTTTATATATTTTGGGGTTCTGTTGTTAGGTGCATATATGTTTATAATTGCTATATTTTCTGAAAGAATTGGTGCTCTTATGAGTGTATTATGTTCTCCTTGTCTCTTATAATAATTTTTGGCTTAAAGTCTATTTCTGATATTAGTATTGCTATCTTAGCTCTATTGTGGTTACTATTTGCATGGAATATCATTATTCATTTGTTCATTTTTAACCTATTTGTGTCTTGAGTGGCTTCCACTATAGGGTTACCAGATTTATCAAATAAAAACATTAGATTCCCTGTTATATTTGCATTTCAGAGAACAACAAGCAATTTTTTAGTATTAGCATTTTCCATACAACATTTAGGGATCATTTATACTAATTTTTTAAAATCTCAAATTCAATTTTAACTGAGCTGTCTATATTTTATCTGGAAATCCTATCCAAATAAAAAGGAAGACACAGGGCTTATACTCTTAGAATTTCTGATTTAAGGGTTGAATTTGGGACCTACTCTGGACAGCCTCCCCATTCAGGGGAAATATAATCATTGCACAAGGAGCTGTAGACTCAGGAGAAGAGGAATGGGGAAGGGCAGTGCAGTCTTACTAGGAAGTAGAGGGGCATCAGTCAGGCTTTGAACCAAGTACACTGCTCTTTCTTGGGTCTTCCAAAGCTCCCCACTCCCACCATGGGGTCCATCCAAGGCCTAGCACCTTATGCAGTCCTGGGGATCAGCCAGCTGATTTTTCCAAACTGTCCTGCTAGACAGACATGAGGGCATGGGAAGGGGCAGCAGGAGGCAAAATCATCTAGACTTTGTCCTGGGTCCCTGGGCCCCAGTGCGCAGACCCATTGAAACACACTCCATTCAGACACATGGCCCTGTACACATTTGCATAATTGTTTACACTCTCTCAATCCTGCACACAATAATAGATAATGGTCACAGCAGCCTTGTACACTCTGCTCACCCTCTCCTGGGCTTTCCACGTGTCCATTTGTGCCCATGTATGTGTGTTTCTCTGCATGTTCTCCTGCTCTCTGTATCTAGATATCTGTCTGCCCTTCCCCACCCACACACACCAGGAAGGCTGAGGAAGTTTGGCAGGCCAGGTCTCCATGACAACCAAGGACTGGGTACCTGTCCCACTGGGTGCCAGTTAACTGGAAAGAAAAGATGCTGGGGGCAGGGAAGCCATCGGGATTTTGTCCAGGTCTTTTCTCTGAGTGGAGTTGTGGGTGAGGGCAGAGGGGAGAGTGGGGAGGTAGGCATGGGGTGACCATCTGGACCTGAGAGCAGGGAGCTGCAGGCACTGTCCAAGCACTCCAAAATGGCAGATGGGCATCATGGTGCCTAAGAGGCACTGGGAGGAGGGGGACAGCTCAGTGTGGCATATGCAGGAGCTTCCCACTCCTCCCAGCCTAGTCCTTCTCTCCCCTCCCCCATCTCCCTGGGCCTTCTAAGGTCTGACTGATTCTGGAAAATCCCTCTTCAAACTCCTTTTCCTGGGACTTAATAAGCACGAGGTGTGGGGTGTGGAGTTGTGCTTGAGAATAAGGGGGACACGATCTCTTTAACAACCTGGAACGGAGTCCCCGGTTGCCCCAGGTTGTCAGCATGCTTCCCTCATGTGAACCTATAAGAAGGGCTGATTATGGCAGCACCTGCCCTCCAGGTCCTGGAGGAGTCCAGGGGGGACAGCTAGATTGGGGCCCTGATCCGCCCAGCCAGAGACAGGATGACAGGCTGTTTGTGGAGGACAGGGCTTGAGGCAGCGTGGACGGCACGCGGCTGTCTGCAGTCTTCCTTCAGGAAAGGACTATTTTGCAAATCGGCCGCAGGGAGCACAGTTAGGGGACAGCCTCCAGCACCCTCTACCTTCAGCTTTTGACGTAGGGATCTTCCCAGGAATCTCCCAGCATGGTAAGGGAACCAAGACCTGGCCACGTCGACCCACGGCGGGAGTCTTCAGAGGGCTGCCTGGCTCCCAAGCTCCCCGTTGGGTTGGGGGACTGTCAGGTCTGCAGACCACCGAGGCTCTTCTTGCCCTCTTTCCTCTTCCCTCCCCAGCTTTCACAGGTTGAAGTTCCCAATTAACCCCTTGAGCGCCTAACTCCATTTCAACTCCTGCTTCCCACAGGGCCCCCAAACAACGAGATGCCAGGAGCCTTACTCCTCCGAGAGTGAGTGAGCACGCGCATGCGCGTTTGGGGGACAGATGCCTTTCTGAGCCCGAGAGTTGGGAAGAAGGATGCGGACCGCCCTGCCCTCTGGTGGACATTCTATGGAAGTAGAGCTCCAGAAGGGGAGGTTGGTGGAGAACGTGGACTGGTCTTACCAAACTGCTCCCTCTAATCACGCAGAGATCCTAGCACGAACTGGGAAACGGGAGAAAGGACAAGGATTAGACGTAAAAGGCCTTGGACCGTCTTAGGGTTGTCTCTTCTGCTCCCCATCCGTCCCTTCAGCTCTTCTCGTGGCCCTGGCTTCCGCAGACTAGGAGCGAGGCTGGGAACTGGTTTAAGGGCTCGGAACCACTCAGACGTGGGCGGCCTCTGACAGCACCTTGAGAAAGATCAGCAGATCCTCTCAAACAAATACCTGGAAGATTTTAAATTCTTCTAGGGCCAAGAGAGCCCCAAACTCCTCCAGAAACTGCTGCTCTTCCTGCGGTGGTGGATGGGGGAAATTCGCTTTTTATTTCTTATGCAAATCCTCTAGACCAAACAAAGCACAGGGAATCGTGTCTGGCAAGAACTACATGCTCAGCAAATATTTGCTGAATAAAACTGAAGAGGATATGGTAGCAAAAGATGCATTATCTCAATGACAAAAACCCTGGGGAGAGCAGATGAGAAGAAACTGATAGGGGAAATTGATTCCCCTCGGAGCATTCCTGCCTATCATAAGTGGTTCCGGACACCTTGAATTGAGGGGGGCTCATTCTCTGGGTTCCTCTGTTCATTTGCAAAAAGAGCGACCTGGACTGGACTCCTCCCCAGGTCTGTGGAATGTGGACCTGTGGGGCACAAGGCGGCAGGCTGCCTCCATCAACACTCTTCTCCCAGTCACCTTGGCAGGAGGTTTTATTACAGCACCTGCCCTGTCCTCTACAGCACAGGAGAAGAAAATGAGGGTCCAGAGTCACCCTGCATGGAGATCATGCAACAAGGTTAAGCCTGAGTCTGCGTGGCCCTACCTGCAGGCTGAGTTGCTAGTAAATTCTCTAAGCAACTTCCTTTTGCAAAGCGCTCTCATACTGTTCTGGCAACTTGGGGAGGGCACAGGGATAGCCATAGGACTCTGGGTCACAGACAGTGGACTGAGGCTTGGGAATTGGATGACTGGTCCAAAGTGACTGTTCTGTGCAGTGGATGAGAAGCCCAGGGACAGGGCCTGAGTGGGGACTGCCTGCAGGTACAGCGGCTGGGAGAGGCCAGCCCTGGAGAAAAGATGAACCCTGTCACACAGCCTCCAACTCCTCATTCTGGGCCAGCACACCCAGAGTGTCTCGGGCCTTCCTGAGACACCGGTCTTCAGAGACCTGAAGAAAGAGGCAGGGCGGGGAGGAAGGCGTGGACCTTCCCAGGTACCCTCCCCACCTTGCAGAAGGGCCCCCCCATATGCAACGCAGTCCTTTCCGTGAGGCGCACCCTTGGGTTGTCATGTGTTATGAAGTCAGGCCTGACTTCAAGTCTCAGCCCCGCCTTTTACTGACTGCTGAAGGTGACCTTATCTGACCTTGGCACCACACACTGGTGGCTTCTTCTGAAGCCTGGAGTCGGACTATCTGGGGATGAGTCCTGGCTCTGCCCCTTCCTAGTTATAAGACTTTGAGCCACTTACCTATCTGCTCACTCAGTCTCTCTGAGCCTCAGCTTCCTCAATTACAGGGTGAGAACAGCAACTTTTCCATGGAATGGAGAAGACTGAGCTAGTGTGCAGGCGAAGTGTGGGCTGGTCAGCAGGAGCAGAGAGGCCGAGGCAGGGAGGGCCTGGGTGGGGCCTGCCTCAGGGCTGAGGAGAAGGAGATGCGGAGGGTACTGCTCCTTCCCAGCACTGGGTAACCTCTCAGCAGGGCCAGAGCACCAGGTGACCTCATCCTGGGTCACCTCACCTACAGCACTGTCCTTTGGGGCCTCAAGGGTTGGGAGTGAGACAAGATTCTCAACTGTTTTTTAAAAAAAACCCATGCTTATGAATGGAGCAGCTCCTGATTACAAAATAGGATTTTTTGTTTGATTAAGCTTTTTTTCTGCTTGTGAAAGTAATATCTGCTTATTGTACAAAATGTAAAACATTATAGAGAAGCAAAGACAAAACAAAATCAGACAAAAAAACAAACTCTGAACCATCAAGTGTATAATCAATTGAGAATTCATTCAAATTTCTTTGCAATTTTCTTGGCAGAGTTGCGTTTATACTGTGTAGACAATTTTGCATGATATTTTATATGATGGGTATTTTCCCACCTTTAAAACAATAGTTTTTGTAGACATTTTTTAAGGTTTCATAATATTCCTTCTTGTAAGGGGCCCTAAATTCCACAGCTATTGCCCTGGTTTTGTACAGTTAGATAGTTTCCATTTTTTCAGTTATAAACACTGCCACAATACATATCTTTGTGCATAAATCCTTCATTTCACATCTTGGCTTGTTTCCTTAGGACATGTCTCTAGAACAGATATTACCAGGTGACAAGACTGAGCACTTTTTTTTTTTTTTTTTTGTGGTACTGGGGATTGAATTCAGGGGCACTCGACCACTGAGCCACATCCTCAGCCCTATTTTGTGTTTTATTTAGAGACAGGGTCTCACTGAGTTGCTTAGCGCCTTGCCGCTGTTGCTGAGGCTGGCTTTGAACTCACAATTCTCCTGTCTCAGCTTCCCTAAGTGCTGGGATTACAGGCTTGAGCCACCGTGCCTGGCTAAGACTGAGCACTTTTTAGGCTACAGATTACACTCTGGACACATTTGACCAATGCACACCACACTATCTTTCCAATTATGCGTGCATCATCATTGGCTATGAGGATGTTTTACAGGTAATGGTCATTTCTCTGATTTTTCATAAAGCTCAACATCCTTTCCCAATGGTTTCCTCATGATTTGCTAATGGAGGTTTAATAACCCTTGACCAAGACCATGTCCCACAGTTACCCCGAGCTCCCTCTGGCAGTGGGGGACATAGGAGATGTGGAAAGTCAACAGGTCAACAGCTTTCCCAGCCCCAAGACCAGGGTGGATTCTGCCTTTGTTTCAAAAGGAAATTTGGAATAAAAGGGATCAAAGGATGGGACCGTTTCATCAGGACTTGGTTGAATGCTCCAGCCAAATGCCCCAGCCTTAGCAAGGGTGGCCAAAGGCTCTCAGAAGGGGCACATTCCTGGTACCTTCCTCTGTCTAGGTCTGTGAGGGGAAGGTGCCTGGGCTGGTGGGCGGCTGGGGGAGAAGGGGAGAGCGGGTCGAGGCCTGGTTGCACAGGTTCTCTGGGTGGGATTCCCTCTTTCCAGGTAAACACCTCCCGGCCTTTTGAGGGTTGGGACCTGTGGCAGAACTCAGCTGCCATTTCTACTTAGTATTACTCCCACCTGCACCAAATTCTGAGGCAGGAACTCCAGGGTGCCTCAGAGATAGTCCCCTTGGCCTCCTCCAGTGACAGCCCGACTCCCTAAAAATGGCCAATTGCGCCACCTACTGGCAAAACCCAAACCTGTGTTGCTGGACTCTCCCTGGGCCTCCCCATTTTCTTGTAGTACCAGCCCAGCCCAGCCCACTCCTCCTGCTGAGCTCTCCCCTGCCTCCTCTGCAGCCTGTCACTGCTGTGTGTGTCTCTCTTATCCATGCCTGGCCCCTGCAATCCTTTCTCCCTTCCCAAGCCGGTGACCTTTCCAAGATTCCAGTATGGTTCAGCCACCTCTTGCTTATGACCTTGAATGCCCACCCCCTACTGCTCTCAGGGACACACCCAAACTCCTCACCCTGGCTTGTAGGACCCTATCTGATCTGGCTCCTGCCCTCATCGCCTTCCTCACTCGGCACTTTTACCTTCCCCTTCCCTGTACTACGTATGGGAACGAAAGTGCCAGGAGCAGTCTTGCTTATTCTTTAAAACTGCTGGAGATCAGCTCCTCCCAGAAGTCTTCCAACTCCTATTACTTTCCAGTGGCTCCTCTAACAAATTACCACAAATCCAGTGATTTGCACAACTTTATTCTATTAACAGTTCTGAAGTCCAGAATAAATCTTGTGGGGCCAGAATCAAGGTGTCAGCCACCTGTGTGCCTTGCTTTGTGGCCCTTCCCTGCATCACTCTTACCTCTCTGACCCTCCTTCCTTCCTCTTCCAAAATCATGTGATTACATTGAAGACCACCCAGATAAGCCAGGATACTCTTCCCATCTCAAGATCCTTAATCATATCTGCAGTGTTCCTTCTGCTACTTAATGTACAACTCATGGTTCTGAGGATTTGGACATGGCCTCTTGGGGGCATTATTAACCCAGGCTGCTCCTTCCCCTAGATATGGATGAGGTGCCTCTCGGTACTTAGCAGCTGTCTGAGATCTCTTCTTCACTGGACACATCCACCTGTGTATACCTGTCTGTTTATTTGTCTGACTCCCCTGCTAGTCCCCACAGCAGAGACTGAACCCTGTACTCTGTGTTCCTGGGGCATGGCCGAGTTGGCGTAAGCAGCACCAATTGAATGCTTGTTGAATGAATGGATCTCTATCTCTCTGGCTTCTTCAGTCACCCAAAAGGCAGAAGGCAGGAAGCCTAGCTCTGAGGCAGCTTCTGCAACCACCAAGCATTCTAATTGTGGCCCCCTCTTTCTTCCTCTTTGTCCCTTGGGACCAGTGACACCAGCAATCGATTGGGTTGAGAGAATTGCTTGAGTGGAGGAATGGAGGCAGGCTCAAGAACATTGTGACCAGAGAGGCTGACCATCTGGATAGCTGAAGCATGCAATTCTGTGATGGAGAATGAAGGAAGTGAGTCAGGAAAGGGCCTTAGTGGTCATGTTTTGGGGGCTTCATGTGTGTGCAGGAGTCAGTATGCAGTGGAGGAGGAGGTGACTCCAGCCAGCTAGTGGTAAAGAAACAGGAGACTTCATAGGCACATGCAGAGCTGCACATGGCCTTCCTCTGATGGGGCTGTCACTGAGGCAACAGAGGAAGCTGGTTGCCCAGCAACGGGGCCCTGCCCCCTCCCAACCATCCCTTCTATGGCCATCTCTGCCCCTTGGGAGCTTTGTGCCCTTTCTAGATTGTGTCAATATTTAGATAAAACCAGATGTCCTCTGAGTCCAAATGCCAAGGGCAACAGATGAAAGGAATCTTGTGATTGTCATGGCCAGGGGTCATGGGTTAAGCATCAGAAAAAAGGAGGGTAGAGGTGACCTAGGTGAGCAGAGGGGAACAAGGAGATGTTTTGTTCTAAATCTTTCCTGGGTATTTTCCCTTTTCCATTGGTACTGGGAGGGCAGCAGCCTGGGAGTCAGAAGACCTGGTTCCATGGCCTGGATCTGCCTCTCACTGAGCAATTTAATCAAGTGACTTCCCCTCCCTGGTCCTCAGTATCTGCATCTGTGAGAGGAGAACCTGAGCAGGCTGATGAGAAATCCCCTCCTGGGCCTGATATTCTGTGATTCCAGAACCTCGAGGGCAGAGACAATTCCAGCTTCCCTGCCAGGATGCTGTCCTGAAACCACCCACCATGCGGCTTCTGGGTCTTGATCTGTGTGGTGGGGGAGGAAGGGCCTCACATTCATGAAGGGCCCCCAACGTAGACTTTAAATGTCATCACCAAGGTTATAAGAGGCCCTTGTCATGTTTTATAAAACATCAAATATTAATTTGCCATCATAAACATTTAAAATAAGCTGCAGCTGAGTGGAGCTCAAGGCCAGGCCTGAAGCCTGCAGGGAGAACCCTTGGGAGACCATTTCTAAATTTTCTGTCCCTGAGAGTTGGGCCCTGGGCTGGTTGGGCTTAGAGGGGGACATACATGCACAGAAGGAGTTCCCATGGTCTAGGAGATGCCTCTCTTTTGGGTCATACCTTAGGTTCTCCCCAATGAACCTCTCTCCAGTTTCCTCAGAAAGTAAGAGTTGGGGAGGCTGAGAGAGGACCTTCACTCAGGATCACCCAGGGGCGGGCAGCCTGGGCCTCCTTTCCCCAGAGAATCAGGAAACTGCCTCTCCACCCAGACACATGGAGCATGTTGGAGGAAGCTGGTTTGCTCACCAAAGAGCCCAAGCCTATCCAGAGGGTAGGCAGCTGGCAGGTGGGAAGGAGCTGAAAACATGGAGAGAGCTGAGTGGCCCCCTCTGGGTTTGAGCCCTGGCTCTCATGGCTGCAGGGAAGCAGTACACTCTTTTTATCCTTAGGGCTCCCCTCTGAAAAATGAGAGGGGGGACTCTCTAGACCCCTTTTTATCTCAGATGCTCTCTGGCTCTAGAGGGACCCACTGACTTGCAAAAAATCTTCCCAGAGTGGCTGAGAGATTTGCTCTGAGACACCCCCACCTGCTGGCCATTCTGGGTAGGACGCTTACTCCTTCTCTGAAGACCTCAGAACCTCAGACCTGGCCCTGAAGGTAACAACGGTTGCTAATGTGTAACCGTTGTCTTATTTTGCACCTGGGTCATTTTGTTAATTTTTTATAAAAAGTTATGGTGTTCCCATTTTCTAGATTATAAAACTGAGCTTCAGAGAGGTTATGTAACTGGCTTGAATTGGCCAGGGGTGGGGCTGAAATTCAATGCTGTCATTCTGACTCCATAGCCCCCTTATATCACTAACTCACCCCTGGCTTTCAGAAGGGGTTCAGAGGCCCAAGATGAGTGGCTCACCAAGACTTCATGGCAAGCCAGGGACAAAACTGAGAAAGAACCTAAATCAACTAGCAACAGCCTCTACACTTGGGCTCCTCCTCACTTTTGGAGGCTCCTCTGAGCTGCTCTGCATCTTGCCTTAGTATAGAGACAGCTTCAACTCTGTCCAGACAAGCAGCTTTCTCTATGGAGAACCTGGAGCTCACAGCACACCCGGGACCTGGCGGCTGTCTTCTCCACCTTTAGTCTGCCTTTCCCCA
Organism: Geosciurus inauris; assembly: GCA_004024805.1. Taxonomy (NCBI): domain Eukaryota; kingdom Metazoa; phylum Chordata; class Mammalia; order Rodentia; family Sciuridae; genus Geosciurus; species Geosciurus inauris. Next base: position 81,896 of record PVHX01004336.1, on the reverse strand, counting down.
GGTTTGGGAAACCTAGTAAGTGTAGTTTTTTTGTTTTGTTTTGTTTTGTTTTGGTGGTACTGGGGATTGAACTCAGGGGTACTCAACCACAGGGCCACATCCCCAGCCCTATTTTGTGTTTTATTTAGAGCAGGGTAATAGATAATGGGAATTAGAAAAATAATACAGTCTGAGGAAAAGAAGAATGGCCAAGTCTTACTTCACTTCCCCCAACAATGTTTTCCTGATGTTGGTCACGCTGGCAGCTGCCACCTTCCCCAACACTGTCTTTTTAATGCTAATCATGCCAGCTGCCCTACCTTTCCCAGCTCTGTCTCTTTGATATTGATCAAGCCAGCAGTTAACACCTCCCCTAAACAGATGCCTTCCTGAGGCAAAACCTGGAAGAAAGGGCTTATCACCACACCCGAGTGATAAACTAATTGATGAAACAACCCAAAATTCCTAAATGCCCATGAAAACTAAGAGCCTATATAAACCCAGTCCTTTGTTCAGCGGCTCATTTTCCATCAGGAATATTGGTCCACCACCTCCACAGATGAATCCTGCTCCTGAATAAACACTAAAATGACTTGCATAGTTTGCTGCCACTGTGATCTTTTTGCTCTTACACAGGGTCTCACTGAGTTGTTAGCCTGAGGCTGGCTTTGAACTCACGATCCTCCTGTCTCAGTCTCCCAAGCCACTGGGATTAAAGGCGTGCACCACCACGCCTGGTCAAGTGTAGTTTTTGCTACCCAGGAAACAGGAAGCAAGGGGCTTGCCAAATCTGTGAGAGGCTAAGTGGCTTCTCCATAGCCACATACAAGCAACCTTTTGGAGAAGCTGGGACTAAAATGGAGAGACCCAAGGCCTCGCCCAGAGCTTCCTCATTCATTCAACGGCAAGTTAGGAGGAGACTGACCGGCACCGAGCATGAAGACAGGCCAGCAGGAGCCAGCAGCAGCCCCTGTGGCCATCCAGATGGCGCAGGCCCCACAGCTACCAAAACCCAGTGTGGGAAAAACAACCCAGAGCAGCCAGATGACCTGGGCTGGAGGTGGCTGGTGGTTCCCACTATGACAGGAGTCCCCACAGATCCCTGGAAACCTTGGAAGTCTATGGGGCAGCTGAGTCAGGATTCAATTTACAGAAACTCATTCCACACACACTTCAGATCAGTGCACGGCTTTGGAGAGGCGAGAAAAATACATATTGCAGTTGGATAGTAGAATCTTAAACCAACTCCTGGGAAATCTTGGAGCAAATCCCTCAATGTCTCTGAGATGAGTTTCTTCATTTGCAAAATAGACACTACAATTCCTTGCCTGGTCAACCTCCTGGGAGCATGTGGGAGGGGAAGAGGACTGGAATATAATGGACAATTAACAAGGGAGCAGTTTTATGCTTAGAAGAGACCCCTGACTCTTTCTTACCCAAAGAACTAGGGGTGGCAAGTGCAACCCACTGTTGGTATTTTGTTCGAGAAATGAATAACATGAGTTAGTAAAAGAGGGAAGCAAAGTTGGGGGTTCAGGGGATCTGGCATTGAGGAAATGAGACCTTTCCAGAGGAAATGCCAATTCCCTGGGTGGCATTGGGCTTGACAGCCTTTCTGGACTTGGCAGGCTCTCTGCCACTTTCTTACAACCACACCCTCAGGGCTGGGGGCTGGGGGCACTGGCCTGAGCTCTGGAAGAATACATCAGCCCCTCAGGGGACACTCATGGCCTCTCAGGCATGCCTCTCCTACCAGGCTCTTTACCCTTATTGAATTGGACAATTGCATTTTCATTTCTGCCGGGACCTAGGGGAGAAGAGGCCTCTAACTCTTTGCAGTGCCTGTTGATCATTGCTCAGTACCCGTCCCCTAGTGTTACCACACTGGTTCCAGCAGGGCCCCAAGGGGAGGGTTGTGCTGAGTCTGGCTGGGAGCACCCAGCCTTGGCCTCAGAACTTCCAAGATAGTGGGGAAAGTCAATGGGAAAGCCCCTGTCTATCTCAAGAACTTTAAAATTGGAACGCAGCCACAGCCACATGGGAGAGGCCAGATAATGCTTAATTCAAATGCAAATTGAATTTACCACCTCTGTAGACCAGGGTCAGAGTAGGAAGACTACAAATTTTGGAGTCCAACAAACCTGAGTCCTGATGTATAGCACCAAATGTCCTTCCACATCAGTTAAGAATAAGCAGTGGCAATAAATGCATTAAACACCCACGTTGAAAAGCTTAGGGGCAGAAAACCACAGGGCCTTCTGAGGAGGGAAGGCTGCCCTAACGCAGTCTTCCCTGCAGTGCGCGGCCCTCTCCAGCAGGCCCTGTGGGGGCCGCGGGACCTAGCCTTGCAGACTTCCAAGTCCAGACCTGATGGAGTCTCTGAGGCCAATGTGCTGTTACTGTTAGAGAGGAATAATAAGACCTCCAGCACATGACTGTGACCACCGACAGATGAATATGTTCTTTTTCATTCCACCTAGAAGGATCAGAAACAGTTCACATTCCAATTAAAAAAAAAAAAACTTTTAAATTTGTTCTTTATAGTTATACATGACAGTAGACTATATTTTGACCTATACATACATGGAGTATAACTTCCCATTCTTGTGGTTGTACGTGATGTGGAGTTACACTGGTTGTATATTCATATATGAACACAGGAAAGTTACTGTCTTTCTAATTAGTAATTAGAAGAGACCCCTGACTCTTAGAATTAGAAGTTACTCTTCTAATTCTACTGTCCTTCCTATTCTCATCTCCCCTTTTTTCCCTTCATTCCCTTTTGTCTAATTCAATGAACTTTTCTTTTCCCCTCCCCTTACTGTGTGTTAGCTTCACCATATCAGAGAGAACATTCGGCCTTTGGTTTTCTGGGATTGGCTTATTTCACTTAGCATGATAGTCTCCAGTTAAGGATGAGTTAGTTTAATGTGTGGATACAAAGAGAAAAGAGATAGTGTGTACTCTAGGCTTACCTTCAAGGTGACCCCGAAAGACAGCGAGTGGAAAGAGAGAAGCTTTTCCATGGATGGAACTGTGTTCAGTGAACTTGGTCCCCTCTGTGCAGTAGGAAAAGCAGTCCAGAGACAGAGAGAGTATATATAGAGTGTTGGGAAGTAGCCAATGGCCAGGCCATCTGGTCAGGGCTTGGATGATCACAGACAAGGAAGTATGTGGTAGTGGCATATGGATGGGCATATGGGAGTAGGCATGTAGCATGGAAATTTCTATATGAAATGTTAACCCGACTAGAAAACATCCACCACGGAAGAGGCACTAAACAACCAAGTGGACAAAATGATTCAGCCAGGCAACGTTAGCCATCTCTGTCATTAGCCACCCCAGAACTAGCACAATAGGCCCACTCATGGAGTGGCCATGGTGGCCACAACCTGGGTCACCAACAACATGGACTTCCACTGACCAAGGCTCTTCTACCTACTGCTGCTCATCTATGTCCACTTGAGCAGTAGAGACCAACACCAAACTCTGATTTCGCACACTCCCTGGAGAAGACCAATCGTCCACCTAGTGGTCAGTTGACTGCATCAGGACCCTCTTATCCTGGAAGATCCTATGGCTCGTGTTCACAGGGCTCGACACTTATTCTGGGTGTGGGTTTACCTTTCCTTCCTGAAGAGCCCCAACTTGCACCACTGTCTGGGAGCTTAGAGAATGTCTGCTTTACACACATGGATTCCCAACCAACATAGCATGTGACCAGGGGACCTCAACCCCATGAAGGAGGTGTAAGAGTGGTCTATGATTGTGGGTCCACTGGTCACACGTTGCATTTCTGCATGCAGAGGATGCTGGGCTGGGGAAATGTTGGAATGTCCTCCTGAAGTACAGAGGAGAAGGCATCTTGGAGAGACACCCTGAAGAATGGGCAGCCTCCTTCAGGATGCATATGTTTATTAAATTGTGAACTCTACATGGTCCTTGTTCTCAGCAGGAAAGATACACAGGCCCAGGAACCCAAGGAAGTCAGTGAAGATTGATTCCATTAGGGCTTGGACAGATTTCAAGTCCCTAAATTTCCTTTACCGAGCCGGTGAGTGACAACCAAGGAAGGGACAAACAAGGGAGGATTCATGCATGCATTTGCCAAGCACTTGATTGTGCCAGCATAATGGCTCCTGAAATTCTCACCACACCATAGAAGGAGCCATTATTTCCACCACTGTATAGATGCAGAAAATGAGGCACAGAAAGGTTATAAAACTAGTAGGGTGTTCAACCACTCTGCACATTATCAACTGTGATGAGTATCACTAACTCCTGCAGCGTGCAGGGTCCTGTGACAGGCACTAGAGGGAGCACAGAGATGTCTAGGATGCTGTCCCCATCCTCACAGGGTTTGGGAAGGAGCTGGCATGGGATGTCCTCCCCCTTGTCCTCCTGGGGAACTCGGCTCAGGTGTCCTCCCCAGGCAGCAGGACCACTCTTCCTTCTCTGCTTCCACTTCACGGACTCAGTTCTGTATGCGAGTCACTTACTATCTAAACATTGGCTTACAAATTTCCTCTTGCTAAAGGAGGTCTCCTTGGGGACACAAATGGAGTGCTGGAAAGATACACAACTAACTGTGTCCCATCAACTAACTCAGAGCCTGGCAAAAATGCATGCTCAATTGAGCATGCTCAATGCGTGCTGGATGGATGGGCTAATAGATGGCTTAACTGATGACTAGCTTTTCACACACACATCGTTTGTATTGTTATACCTTGTTTCTCAGTTACTCTTCTCAGTCACCTTCTGAGGAGGCCACCATCAGCCTCCCCCTTTTACTGATGGGAAAAACGAGTCACCGAGTGATTAAAAGGAAAGGCAGAGCCAGGGTATGGATTCTGCCACAGGATGTTAGCACCTCTATTCTCAACCACTACACAACACTACACTAGCCCTGTCTGGCCATAGAGCTTCTCCAAGATTTGAGAGTCCCTACAAGGGAGGGAGCAGCAGGGTCTCTGGGAATCCTTCAGGCATGGGCTGGTCTGAAAGTGGAACCTGACATGCCCCATAGATGATCAGAGAAAGGGAGTGGAGGTATTCCAGACAGGAGAGCGTGTTCCTGGCCCAGCAGAATCTATGGTCTGGAGAGAGGGCCAGGAGAGTGGGAGACAAGGATCTAGTGTCACGGTGGCACCTCATCCTGACACCTGGACAGCCATGGAGGGCTGCTGGTGGAGCCTGGGAAGAGTGAGGCTCCATCTGAGAAGCTTAGTTTGGCAGTCATGAGAAGGACAGATGAGGAGTAGAGGGAGACACTGGGACGGGGAGAATGGATGGAAGATGTCTGTGGTCGTCTCAGGGGGAGGTGGGGAAGCCTCGAGCTCAGAGGGAGATGAAGGGAGGAGGTTGATTCAAGAGTCACTACAAGGGAGGCCCCTTGGAAGGGAGCAGGAGGGTCTCCATGGGAATTCTGGACTCTGCCCCTGGGAAGTTGGCCTCCCTGGCCTTAGAGTCACATTTTTAGTCATTCCCACAATCCCCTGGGGTGAAGGGAGGAAAGACAGGAAAGGGTAGAAAGATGGGCTAGGGGTCCACTGGCCCCTTAAGCTCTTAGTCTGTATCTCTGCAATGTCAGGAATGGGCTCAGACACCAAGATAAACAAGTCGTTGACCTGGCCCAGGCTAAGAATGGCACTGATAGTGACTGTGAATCAGCCTCAGGCACTGGTCCAGAGGAGAGAGACATCTCCCAGCCAGGGGGAAGGGAACAAGCCAAGCACTGTTCTGGAAATTTCCATTCACATCATCCATCTTTTCAAGGGAGAAAGCTGCGGGCCATAGAGGGGACATGACTTGTTCAAAGTCACATAATCAGCAGCTGGGAGCCAGCATTGAAGTGTGCGTGATTGACTGTGCTTTGTGGGCACGTCTAGCTACAGGACACGTCCCTCTGCTGGAAGCCTCCCCAAGTCATCTTCACGAGGCCATTCTGATACTTATTGGATTCACATTGCTTTGGCAGTTAAAAGTTTCCTTTGTTCTACAATAAACTCTGACACTCCTGGAGAAGTTTGGAACAAAGCTTTTCTTGTTAAATATGTCTAGATGCCCAGCAGCATTCAACAAGTCCCATACTGATTGCTGATTATCAATGAGGAAGCAGAGATAACATTTGGGTAGACATTAGGGTTGGTCAACAGTATTTCATTTACCTCCTCCTTGGCATATGGTAGCACTGCACATCAATGCTCTTTGGAAGTTAAGTGAAGCCACATGACTTGCTCTGATTTATGAAAGGTGAGCAGAGGTAACAAATGACCCTTCTGAGCAGAAGCTTTATGAGGCAATACACAATTGGCTATGAACCCTCCTGCCTGCAACTATGAAAGCAGGTGTTGAGATGAAGCTTTGGGTGGCCTGGGGACTAAGGGAGTCCCTTGCCCTCTGGTCCACAGTGGACAGGTAATATGGGCCAGAAAGAAATTCTTTTTTGGGGGGGTGGGTTACTGGGGATTGAACTCAGGGGAGCACAACCACTGAGCCACATCCCCAACTATTTTTTGTATTTTATTTAGAGACCAGGTCTCAGTGAGTTGCTTAGCACCTTGCCATTTCTGAGGCTGGCTTTGAACTCCTGATCCTCCACCATGCCAGGCCAGAAAGTCTTGTTGGTGAGGGGATTGTTGTTAGTACAGCTTGATGTTGCCCATCCTGACTGACATGGAAATCTGTACTTTCTGTTGAAACAAACAAACAAGAAAACTAAAAGATGTGGCATCCCCTTAGAAGTTCCATGATGGTGGCAGTGAGGAAATTGATGGCAGAGGCTGAGAAGATGACCATAAGTGAAATGGAGAAACGTTTGGAAAAACCATCACCTGTGATTCCTTGGAAGGGACTCTAGGGGAAGAAGTTTGAAGACAGAATCATGCTAGTGTGATTTGCTTTCTATTGGCTGCATTTGGAAAGGTACCACACAACGGATGAGCTTGGAGATTAAGTGGTGGAGGCTAATACATTTATTGGTCCATATGGTAAAACACGATTTGGTTAATTTGAGGTCTTCTACTTCCAACCAAGAAGTAAAGGACTGAATGTACTGGTCTCTCTCAAACAATGAAAAACATGAAGCAATGATTTTGAAGACACCAGACTCAAGTAACAAATGACAGTGATTGCTAAGACATAACAAATAAGAGAGGTCCCAGGAGTGTCCCAGCCTGCTGCCTTGAAAGAAAGTCCAACCCACAGTGCAGGAGAAGGAATCCAGGCAGCTCCCAGTAGACTCCTTGCATTGAGAAGGAACTGAATCTAGGCAGCTAGGGTTCATAGGGCACAGTGCTGGAAAAGAGAGAGTCATGCAGAGAAAGAGCTCCAAAGACCCAGAGAGGGTCTCTTCCAGTATTTAGCAGAGCACTGACCTGCACGTGCATGTGAGGAAGCTACATAAGCCAGGGAAAGAACCACCTGATAGGACTAGAGGGAACAGCACCAGAACAACATTCGGGGCCAGGAATGATGCTTCTTCTCTAGCTGCACAGAGAAACCTGATTCAGGGGGCATGGGCAAATGCTCAGAAAATCTTGCTTTAATGGTGGGGGTTAATTAGATCTGGATGATGTTATTTTGCTGCAACTAGATCACCATTGGTGTGGTGATTGTGGTGCTGACTGCAATGAGGTGAATTCCTTTGGGCTCAGCACACTATCATCTTATGCTGTAGGATAATCTAACTCCCATCACCTTCTCTTTCATCCAGGCTGCTTGAAAAACCTTTGTTCATTTAGTAGGTGATGTCACTTGGTATGAATCATTGTTTCTATATGAGGTCCTCTTCTGTGCTAGTCTCGCTGGCCCTTAAAAATAAAATAGTACACTTGGTGAAAACAGGACTCTTACTTAATTCAAATGAAAATGAAGGCCCTGAAATAACTAATGGTACTTACTTATAAAGTGTTTAAATAGATGAATGATTTTTCACAGTGTGGTCCAAAGAACACGGAAGACTCTTTTTTTTTTTTTTTTTTTTTTAATATTTATTTTTTAGTTGTAGGCAGACAGAATATCTTTATTTTATTTTTATGTGGTGCTGAGGATCGAACCCAGTGCCTCCCGCGTGCTAGGCGAGCACGCTACCACTGCGCCATAACCCCAGCCCCCGGAAGACTCTTAAGATCTTTCAGGGGGTGTGAAAAGTCACAGCTATTTTGATAATAATCCTAAAACGTCATTTTCCCTTCTACTGTGTTGAAATTTACACCCATGGTGCAAAAACAAAGATGGGAAAAACTGCTGGTGACTAAGCATGAGTAGGGCCGAGATACCAGATGTATTAGCAGTCATTGATTGTGTTTTTCAGCACCATGCACATGGAGTTCGTCATTTTTACTTAAGAATATCCTGGATGAGGCCAGGTGCTGTGGCATACACCTGTAATCCCAGCAGCTCATGAGGATCCTCTCAGGCAGGAGGATCCCAAGTCCAAGGCCAGGCTCAGCCACTTAATGAGGCCCTAAGCAACTCAGTGAGACTCTGTCTCAAAATAAAATATAAAAAAGGCCTGGGGACCTATGTCAGTGGTTAAGGGCCCCTAGTTTCAACCCCCAGTATGAAAAAAAAGAGTGTCCTGAATGAAACAGTAAGAGTTACTCATTAAAAAATATTGACCCTTGAAGCCAGGCACGATAGTGCATGCCTGTAATCCCAGCACTTAGGGAGGCTGAGACAGGAGAATCACGAGTTCAAAGCCAGCCTTAGCAATGGCGAGGTGCTAAGCAACTCAGTGAGACCCTGTCTCTATATAAAACACAAAATAGGGCTGCGGATGTGGCTCAGTGGTTGAGTACCCCTGAGTTCAATCCCTGGTACCAAAAAAAAAGAAAAAAAATATATATATATTATTCAATATATATATTGACCCTTGGATACATGCCTTTCTACTATTCTGATCTATTGTGACAAAATGGGAGAAGAGCACCCAGCAGTTGTGCTGCATACAAGGCTCTGGTGATTGCTCAGGGGAAAAGGACAACCTCTTACTAATTATTTGAATTGTGAATTAAACCAGATACTTTTTCATTAAACACCATTTTTACTTAAAAGATAAAGTATGGTTTTCAGAGTTGGGTATTTGGCAGACCTCATATTGAAAATAAATGAAGAGAGCCTACCACTTCAAGGGAAACAACTGGCAACAATTGTTGCCAATTATAAAATTCAAGATTTCAAGTGCAAATTAAAATTTGGGAAAACTTATATTTTGCCTCCATGTGATTGACAGCTTCCCAATACATTGTGATGGGTCAGGAATGTTATTTTTTTATATTGTGTAATAAGACGTGTCAACATTTGGAAGGTCTACATAACTCAGTGAACCAATATTTTCCAAATGATCAATGCATGATGTTTCAAAATCAAGAACAGGCAAAAATCCACTTAAAGTGCAAGGTTGACAAACACATTTTAATGTAATAGGGTTTGAAAAGTTCATTGCTATGGTTTCAGATTCCACAGTGCAACTAACCTTTAAGAAACTACTGCTTGTTGAGCTTCAGTGCACAGTAAAAGAATATGCACAATTATCTTTAAAAACTGCTAAAATACTTCTCCCAAGGCTGGGGGTGTGTTTCAGGGGGCAAAATAAATGATCACTGTGCACAAGGCATTTGGTTCAACTCTCAATACTGAGAAACCAAACAAAACTAGTCCTTTTCCAGTTACTTATCTGTACGAAACCAGATTTCCTTAATATACTTCCACTAAAACAATATATCACAATAGATTGACTTTAAAAATGGATAGGAGGATACAGCTATCTTTTACTAAGCCAAACATCAAAGGGGTTTCAAAAAATGTAAAACAATGTCACTCTTTTTGCTAAATTTTTTTTGAGAACACAGTTATTTTTATGAAAATATATTACAAATGGTTCTCAACTCGTGATGATTTGACTTAACGATTTATTTTACTTTATAATGTTGCAAAAGAAATGCACATTCAGTAGAAAATTCAAATTTTGAATTTGGGTCTTTCTCCAGGCATTCAAATCCCTTGTGCAATACTGGGCATAGCATTGAGCTACACCTCCCATCAGCCAGGAGACAACCAGGGTAGACAACCCATACTCTATAGTGTACTGTAGTTCCTAGCACTTTGGGGGATACAGTAAGTTTCATGAGATAGTCAATATTCTGATAGTCTTTGTGTTAGGTGACTTTGCTCAACTATAGACTCAACTAATCTGTTTTGAGCATGTTTAAGTTAGGATAGGTTAAACTCTGATGTCAGGGGTATTAAATGCAATTTTTGACTTATTATATTTTGAACTTAACAGTGACTTTATCAGTGTGTTAGTCAACTTTTCACCACTGTGAACAAAATTCCTGACTACAACAACTTAAAGGAGGAAAAGTTCATTTTGTCTCATGGTTCCAAAGGTTTAATCCATGGTTGGCCTCCTCCAGTGCACTGGCCCCAAGGTGAGGCAGCACATCATGGTAGAAGGGCCTGGTGGAGGAGCACGGCTCCATTCACGACAACCAGGAAGCAGGGAGGGGAGAGGAGAGGAAGAAGGGGCATAGGAAGTGAATCCTTCAGGGCTAGTGCTCCTAGTGACCCACCTCTTCCAGCCATATGCCACCTGCCTACAGTTACCACCCAGTCCATTCAAACTAGGATGGACTGATTAAGTCACAACTACCACAATCCAATCATGTTATAGGAGCTCTCTCCATGCCTTCAATGCCTCCCCTCCCCTTTCCTTTGCCCTATGCTAATTGGTTACTTTGAATGTTTCCCCTCCTCTTTACCCCATGCTGATTGGCTGCCTTCAGTGCCTCTCATTTTCTCATCCCATGCTGATTGGCTGCCTTCAGTGCCTCTCATTTTCTCATCCCATGCTGATTGGCTGCACGCCTGACATGGATCAATATCCTATTGGCTGTAACCTAACCTCAGGGACATGATTGGTCTGAGGACCCTATATAAACTGTTGCACTAACTGAAATAAAGGGTCTGCTTCTCGCTCTGGCAGAGCAGTTTTACCCACCCCCGGTGTCTGGGTGAGTGACTCGCGACCGTCCACCCTATAAACTCTCGTCCTCCAGGGCCCCAGACCTCGTCCTCTGGGACCCCTGACCTTGTTCCGTGGGACCCCATTCCTCAGTCCCCTCGTCCTGCGGGACCCCAACTCGTCGAGCGAACCCACACAAGGCACGACATAAATGACACATGTCACCTCTGAATATTCCTGCATTAAAACAGGAGATTTTGAGGGACATTTCATATCCAAATCATAACATTCTGCCCAAAGCCCCCAAAGCTTAGGATCATTTGAAAATATAAAATGCATTCAGCCCCTCTCCAAGAGTCCCGTAGTCTTAACAGTTTCATATTGCTCAAAAGTTCAAATCCACAGTCTCACCTGAGACTTGAGGGAAACCCTTGTCTGTTGAGTACCTGTAAAGATCAAAAAGCAAGTTATATATATATCCAATAAGCAGTGGCACAGAGCAAACATTCCAAGAAGGAAGAACAGGGGCATAGAAAGAGGAAATGGGACCAAAACAATACCCAAAACCCAGCCGGGCAAATAGGCTCTGTAATTCTACATATAGCACCAAGGGCACATGGTGGCAAGATGCTCTCTCCACAGGGCTTGGGCAGCCCGTCCCTTTGGCCATGCTGGTTGTGGCATACATGGGTTCTCTTTTAGCCTGGTTTCTTCTGTAGCTAGCAGCTTTTCATGGCAGACGGTCCATGCTCCTGGCATCTCTTAATTCCTGTGGTCTCCATTCCAGCTGTGGCTTCACCTTCACAGCTTCACACATCACCCTCTCAGTGGCAGCCCACAGAAATTCCAATCCTGTTACACTTTGCCTGGTCTCCCAGGCCTTCCTTTCAAATCTCAGTGGAAGCCTCCATGACCCTTCTACTCCAGCATCCTGCATTCCCACAAAACCAGCACCATGTAGATGACGCTAAGGTCATGCAAGATCTGAGGCTCCTGAAACAAAGCCTGTGGCAGCTTTGGAGTGCCTTCATGGCTAAGCAAGCTGAAACAACTTTCTAGGCACCCCCATGCAAGCAGGGTGACCCCTAAAATGTTTCATAAAGGAATTTTCATTTTTATGTACTTGAGCCTGCAATGGGTACAGTCTACAAATTACTGAGATGCCCTCAAGCTACTTTTCCTACTGTCTCTGTACAAAGTACTAAGAATCTCCTTAGGGTTGCAATCTCTTCAACAAGCACAACTTTCTTGGTCTCAGTTTCACATGCTTTTTTTTTTTTTTTGTAGCATAAAAGCTGCTGTAGGTAATATGTAAACATAGTGGCATTCCAATAAAACTTTATTAGCACTTCTTTTCCTATTCATGTCCCTTTAATTTTCTTCTCTTGCCTAATTGCTCTGGCTAGAGTTTCAAAGACTATGTTGAATAGGAGTGGTGAAAGTGGGCATCCTAGTTTTATTCTTGCTTTTAGAGGAAATGCTCTCAGTTTTTCTTCATTGAGCATGATTGTCAGCTTTGGGTTTGTCACACATAGCCTTTACCATGTTGAGGTAAGTTTCTTCTATTCCTAGTTTTTCTAGTGTTTTAAACATGAATGGGTGCTGTACTTTGTTGCTTTTTTGCATCTATTGAGATAATCATGTGATTCTTGTCCTTAAATCTATTTATGTGATGAATTACATTCATTGATTTCCATGGGCCAACCTGCATCCCTGGAATGAAATACACTTGATCATGGTGCACTATCTTTTTAATCTGTTTTTGTATGTGGCTTGCCACTATTTTATTAATAATTTTTGCATCTATGTTCATCAAGGATATTGGCCTGGGGTTTTCTTTCCTTGATGTGTCTTTGGTTTTGATATCAGGATTATGCTAGCTTCACAGAATGAGTTTGGCAGCATTTCCTCCTTTTCTATTTCATGGAATAGTTTAGAGAGGACTGATGTTAGTTCTTCTTTAAAGGTCTAGTAGAACTTGGCTGAGAACCCATCTGGTCCTGGTTTTTTTTTTGTTGGAAGACTTTTGATAGGTGCTTCAGTTTCATTACTTGATATTGATCTGTTTAAGTTTTCTATGTCCTTTCTATATTCTATGGTTCAATTTAGGTAGGTCTTATGTCTCTAAGAAGTTGTCAATATCTTCAAGATTTTCTGGCTTAGTAGAGTGATTTTCAAAATAGTTTCTGATGATCCTCTAGATTTCAGTAGTGTCTGTGGTAATATTTCCTTTATTTCAAACTTTTGTTAATTTGAGTTTTTCTCTCTTTTGGTTAATTTGGCTAAGGATTTGTGAATTTTACTTATCCTTTGAAAAAAACAATTCTTTTTTGTTAATCTTTTGTATTTTTTTATTCTTAATTTCATTGATTTTGGCTCTGATTTTAATTATTTTCTGTCATCTACTGATTTTGGTGTGATTTGTTCAACATCTCTAGCAATCAGGGAAATACAAATTAAAACTACATTGAGATTTCATCTCACTCCAGTTAGAATAGCAATTATAAAGAATACAAGTAACAGTAAATGTTGATGAGGATGTGGGGAAAGAGATACACTGATACATTGCTGGTAGGACTACAAGTTGGTACAACCACTATGGAAAGCAGTAAGGATATTCCCCAAAGCACTAGGAAGGGAACCACTATATGATCTAGCTATTCCATGCCTCAGTATATATTCAAAAAGTTTTAAAATCAGCATACTATAGTGATGAAGGCATATCAATTTTTATAGCAACACAAGTCACAATAACCAATCTATGAAACCAACCTAGCTGCCTTTGATAGATGGGTAGATAAAGAAAATGTGGTATATATACACAATGGAGTATGACTCAGCCATAAACTAGAATGACATCATGGCATTTGCTGATAAATGAATGGAACTGGAGACTATCATGCTAAGTGAAATAAGCCAATCTCCAAAAGTCAAATATTGAATGTTTTCTCTGATATCTAGAAGCCAATCAAAAATAAAGAGAGAGGATATAAAAAACAGAAGGAAGACCAGTGGAACAGATGAAGGGGATTGAAAGGGAGAGAGGAGAGATGGGATAAAGGAAAAACAGTGGAATGAATCTGGCTTAATTTTCCTATGTACATATATAAATAATCTGCAGTGAATCACCATCATGTACATCCATAAGACACTAATTTAAAAAATTGTAAGTAAATGGCAGAAAAATCAGTAGAGTAGAGGGAAGGGAATGGGGGGAGGGAGGAAATACTGGGGACTGAATTTTCTAATTCAGGTTCTAATTTTTACAGCAAATTATATTCCATGCTTTTATGATTTTGTCAAAATGAATCTTAATGTTATGTATAACTATAAAGAACCAATAAAATATTACAAAAAATTCTTTATTTGCAAACCCAAGTAGTGGGCTAGTTGGTCTGCAGTCTGCTAACCTCTGCTTTATGGCACAGCAGCCAGAGGCTGCTGATGCTATTGCCTGTTACCGTCTCTGGAAAACAATGGCCTCTCCTCTTCTACCTGCCAAATCTCAAAAGAATGCTTGACATGAGCAAACTCAAATAGAGAACCACACTGAGGGAACTTTGGGAGACGTAGTTCTTGAATTCTCTTCTTCAAGAGGGTAAAAGTAGTGCTAAGTTGATAACAGGTAATCCAGCACACACAGGTGTCTGAGCCACAAAGATTTATAGGTCAGGATGCCAGAGGATGAGAACCCAGTCTTCAGAATCACATTTGCCTGCAAGGGATGCAAAATCCAAAACTAAAGAGCTTAAAGGGGGTGGGGGGTGCTGGGGATATAGCTCGGTTGGTAGAGTGCCTACCTCGCATGTACAAGGCCCTGGGTTCAGTCTCCAGCACCACACACACACAAAAAGAGCTGGGTCACACTGGTGTTCACAGTGTTGAGAGCTCAGCCTCTGATGTTAAAGTTTCATCACTCACGGTTTCCCTGCCTATGTCATTTTATGTTTTCATGGTGGCTGCTGGAGCAGGTCCACATTCCAGCCAACAGGAGGGAGGATGACTGGGAAAGGGACATACTTCCTCCATATATGGGTATTTTCCAGAAAGTGTCTGCCACTTCTGTTTATATATTGGCCAGAGCTGAGTCACAAGGACAAACTTAACTGAAAGGATAAGAAATTTAGTTTTGATTTCAGGTGGTCATGTATAAAGTACAAAACAAACAAAACAACAAAAAATGAAACAACCCAGATGGTCTATAACAGAGGAAGCAAGAAAGAACAGATATTAAAAGACAACTTGTGTTGGGGGGAGGGAAGAATAGAAGTTCACTGGATTGGACAAAGGGGAATGAAGGGAAAGGATGGGAGATGGGAATAGGAAAGACAGTAGAATGAATGGGACGTTACTTTCCTATGTTCATATATAAATACATGATCAGTGAAACTCCACATCATGTGCAACCACAAGAATAGAATCCTAATTAGAATAAGTTATATGCCACGTATGTAGGTCAAAATACACTCTACTGTCATGTATGACTAAAAAGAGTAATAATAAAAAAAAGACAACTTGTGGCCTTTGACAAACCAAGGTTTTGCAATCACAGCTCATAAAGGTTCTGAAACCATAACACATTCTTGCAGGCCAGTGTCACATACTCACATCATACTCACATCAAAGTTCTGAAATGCTGCACTATTACAGACCAAGGGTTCTGATTCACGAAAGATTTTCACTGGCCAAGGTTCTAGAATTAGATAAAATTCCTTCAGGCCAAGATTCTGGGATTCATGTAAGATTCTTGCAAGCCAAGATTCAGAATCACAAAATTCAATAAACCAAGATTCCCGAGTCATATGTGATGCTTTTGATCAAGTATCCAGAAATATATGAGATTCCTATTGAATACATTTCCAGACTCATGCAAGATTCCGAAGGGCCAAGTTACATGGAGATTAACATTCCAGAATTACACTAAACTTTTTTGTAGACGAGGCTTCCAAAATCACACACAATTCTTGTAGAGTAAGTTTCTGAAATCACACTGTTATTATAGTACTATTGTGACAGCCAGAATACTGGAAGTAAACATATTTATTACTCTACCACTGAGCTCCAGCCCCAGCCCTTGGCAGATCGTGACTAGTGGCACATTCTGGACTGTGATGCAGAGTACAATGATCCAGCTGAGGTGAAGAAACTGAGAACACTCAGGGATGCTGAGGTAGCTGGAAATGTGGCTAGAGTTCTGGAGAAGAGGGCACTATGCAGAAAAAGAACTTCCCCAAGTTTCATAAGGGTCCCTTTGGATCTTTGTTGAATTATAAGTCAAGCATGTGGGAGGCCAAAACTCCATGACTTAAGGCAAATAGCAATGGTAGATTTTTAAGTTGAATAATTCTTGAGTTCATCCAGGTGATGAGATGTTTAGGCTTCAACCATGCAGAATGGGAAGTTCTTATCAATCATGCAATGCATTCAACTCCAGAATTGGCCTGAAAAAGGTTTAAACAGGCCTTAAGAGAAGGAAGCTAATCCTAGGTCAATTTAAACTCCTGATAGGAAATTTCCAACATTTTTTATGGAAGACAACAAAATACCCAATACCATAATGTTCACAAGTAAGGAAAAGTTCAATTAAAAATTACTTGTCATGTCAAGAATAAGGAAAAATGTGACTCAAAACCAATAAAGAAATTGATCAGTAAGGCTGGGGCTGGGGCTCAGTGATAGAGCACTTGCCTCGCATGTGTGAGGCACTGGGTTCGATCCTCAGCACCACATAAAAATAAATAAATAAATAAAATAAAGATATTGTGTCCATCTACAACTAAAAAATTATTTAAAAAAAAGAAAAAAAGAAATTTATCAGTAGAAGCAAGAACATAAATAAAGAGATGATGAAATTAGCAAACAAGGTCTTCAAAATAGCTATTTGTAGCCGGGCATGGTGGTGCATACCTGTAATCCCAGCACTCTGGGAGGCTGAGACAGGAGAATTGTGAGTTCAAAGCCAGCCTCAGCAACAGCAAGGCACTAAGCAACCCAATGAGACCCTGTCTGGACATAAAACACAAAACAGGGCTGGAGATGTGGCTCAGTGGTTGAGTGCCCTGAGTTCGATCCCCAATACCAAAAAAAAAAAAAAGCAGCTATTTGTTGGATGGAACTGGAGAACATCATGCTAAGTGAAATAAGCCAGACTCAGAAAGTCAAGAGTCTCATGAAAATAGAGGAGAGATCAGTGGAATAGAGGAAGTGGATTGAGAGAGAGGGAGGGATGGGAAGAGGGAAGAAAGGTGGAATAAATCTGATCAAACTTTCCTATGTACATATAGGAATATACCACAGCAAATTTCACTTTCATGTATATCCATAATACACCAATTTTAAAAAACTATAAACAAATAGAAGCAAGATCAGTAGAGCAAAAGAAAAGGAACAGCAGAAGAGAGGAGGGGAGGGAAAGGGGAAGTGCTGGGGACTGAATTGGAGCAAATTACATTTCATGCTTGTATAATTATGTCAAAATGAACCCCTATATTATGTATATCTATAATGAACTGATTTTTTCAGACAAACACATGATGGAATGCAACCCTAGCAGACCAGCACTACAAGAAGACTAAAGGAAATTACCCAGGCAGAAATCAAACAATACTCGATGGAAATTTGGATCTCATGAAGGGAATAAAGAGCATCAAAATAAGAGAATATGTCAATAAGCATTTTTCTCACTTTAAAGTGATTTAAAAGATAGTTGAACAAATATATAACAATAATAACATAAAGCACAAGAAGGAGGAAGTAAGGGTTAGTGTTCTAAAGATATAAAAAGGTATGTGATTTTATTTAAAGATAGATTATGTGAGGTAAAGAAATACATTGTAAACCATGTAACAACCACCAAAAATCTTTTTAAAAAGGGATCAAAGAGTAGAAAATAAAAATAGGAAGCAAATAAGATGGTAGATTCATGCCAAAAATTACATTATTATAAATGCTCTAATCACTCCAATATAAAAATCATAGCTTGTCATATAGAATAAAAAGATCCAACTACATTCTGTTTAGGAGAAACCTACTATAATATAAAGGTACACAAAGTTTGCAAGTAAAAAGATAAAAACAGCTAATCTATGAAAATATAATCATAAAAAAATTGGTGTGACTGTATTAGTATCAGAAAAAGCGTTTAGAAAAAAAGGAATTACTACCAGAAATTAAAATGAATATTTAACAAGAAAGCATGCAATTCATCAAAACAACTCAAAAATTCTAAACATGTATATTTTTTCTAATAACTTCAAAGTATATGAAGGAAGATTGTAGATTTTCAAGGATAAATAGATAGGTCTACAATTATTGTTGGGGATTTTAATACTCCTCTCAATTGTCATTAGAAGAGGTAGCTCGTAAATCAGTGAGGATAAAGAAGCCTTGAGCAGCACTCTGGGCCAATTTAGCCTTGTTGACATTTATTGAACATCCATTCAACCCCAGCCAAATGCATATTATTTCCAAATGCACATAGAACATGTATCAAGACAGGCTATTTTCTATACCATAAAAAAAGTCTCAGCCAGGCGCCATGGCACAATCCTGTAATCCCAGCATTTAGGGAGGCTGAGACAGGAGAATCACGAGTTCAAAGCCAGTCTCAGCAACAGCGAGGTGCTAAGCAACTCAGTGAGACCCTGTCTCTACATGAAACACAAAATAGGGCTGGGGATGTGGCTCAGTGGTCAAGTACCTCTGAGTTCAATCCCCAATGCAAAAAAAGAAAAAAAAAGTCTCAATACATTTTTATTTGCTAATGTTTTTTGAAAGTGTTATCAGTAAAAGCAGACCAATAGGCATCACAAATAACTAATGAAGGGGTATCATTTACAAAATTCAAGAGACATTCATAACACATATAAGGCTACTTAGGTTTTCTATTTCTTTTTCAGTAAGTTCTGTCATTTAGCAGTTGGTCACTGCTAAATGAAATGAAAACAAGGCATGTTTTATGACCAAAATGAAATTAAACCATAAATCAACAATAGAAAGATAAGGAAAACCCCCAAATATATGGAAATTAAGTAACACTCTTCTAAATAATCCTTGATTTAAAGAGTAAATTACAAGAGATTTAAAGATATTTTTACAAAATGAAAAGTCAACATAGCAAAATTTGTGGGATACTGGTAAAGTAGTACTTGAGGAAAAACGTCTGTTTTGCTTATTTCAGAAACATGGGAAAATTTTCATCAACATTCTAATCTTCTATCTTAAGAAACTAGAAAGAGAAGAGCAAATTATACCCCAAGTAAGTAGAAAGAAAAAATAATGCAGAGAAGTCAATAGAGTAGAAAATAGAAAAACAATTGAGAAACAACAAAACTAAAAGCTTACTTTTTTAAAAATTTTTTTTGGTTGTTGATGGATCTTTATTTTATTCACTTATTATTTATATGTGGCCGAGGATCAAACCCAGTGCCTCACGCATGCTAGGCAAGCACTCTACCACTGAGCTACAGCCCCAGCCCCTAAAAGCTTACTTTTGAAAATATCAATATATTAAAAAATCTATGAAAGGTGTGTGTGTGGGTGTGGGTGTGTGTTTGAAGGATGGGGGTGGAAGAAGGAACACAATATAATGAATGAAAGAGAGACATAACTACAGAATCTAGAGACAAAAGCAGTGTAGAAAGGGAAGATAATGAGAACTTTATGCCAATAAAATCAACTTGGAGAAAGTGACCAACTGCTAAATGACAGAATTTATTGAAAAAGAAATAGAAAACCTAAGTAGCCTTATATGTGTTATGAATGTGTCTCTTGAATTTTGTAAATGATACCTCTTCATTTGTTATTTGTGTTGCCTATTGGTCTGCTTTTACGGATAACACTTTCAAAGAACATAAACAAAAAGCTTTAGCTAGTCACTTCTAAATCAATGAGCACAGAGGAAGCAAAAAGTGGTAGAGTTATGCTTTTTAATACTTTAAATATGAAAAAACACTGTATTTCCCAACCAGTCATAGTAAGGGCACACTCACAGAAAGTCAGGAAATAAAACCCCAGCCTACTGGACAAGCTGTTTCTCACTGAATAACGATGTATCTGACTCCCTGTGTCTCTCCAAGAAACACTGGAATTTCAGGGACCAGAGAACATCTGGTAGAGGTTGAAGCAGAGCAAAAGACTGATTAGTCTAGGGATTCAGGTTTTCTACTCCATTTCCACTTTTAAAGTTTGGTTTGGCCAGTTAGCTTTTAAAGGAAATAATTGAATGGATTCATAAATGCTTAATTAAGTCATTGTTGTGGTTTCTTATTTCCATTTTTGTGTGTAGTGTTTGCTAAAATTTGAGTACAACAGAAATTGAAACTGAAATTGCAAACTCAAACACAACACATATTCATTAAAAAAAAACTGAATTCATAATTTGTTTCCCCTCATAGGAGAAATGCAGGAACTCTAGACGTGGCTGGGGGAGGTGGGAGGAAGGAAAGGGGAATGGGCATAGTAATGATGGTTGTCTGAGATGGTCATTACTACCCCTGGCACATCTATGAAGACTCTAATGGTGTGACTTTATCTGGTTTGCAATCAGGGAAATGGAAAAACTGAGCTCTGGTTATGTACTATGACTTCAAATGCATTTAAATAAAATAACTAAATTTAAAAAAAAATAATTTGTTTCCCCAAAAAACAAAATACTCCAGATGCAGATGTCTTTAATAGAAAATTGCAACAAACATTTAAGAAAGAAATACACCAATTCTAAAAAACAAAAACAAAGCAAACTCTTTAAGAAAAAGGAGAAGGAGGGAACATATCCCAGCTATTTATAAGACAATCTAACTAATACAAAAGCCATATAAACACATTACAAAAAGTAAAACAAAACAAAACAAAAACTATAGACTAATATCACTCATGAAAATCCTTAACAAATATAAACAAATGGAATGAAAAATATTTTTTAAGGGATAATATATCATGCAAAGATAAGGATTATCTTGGGGATGCTAGGTTGTTTTAATAGTCAACAGTCAAGTGCTGGGGATGTAGCTTATTAGTAGAGCACTTGCCTGGTATGTGTGAGCCCTGGGTTTGATCCCTAGCACTGCAAAATTAATTAATTAATTCAACCATCAATGTAATTCATCACACTAATAGATGAAGGATCAAAACCACAGAGTCATCTCACTAGATGTAAAGGAAGTATTTGAGAAAATTCATCAGTAATTTGTGATTCAAATTATCAATAACTAGAAATAGAAGTGAACTTCTTCAGGGGCTGGGATTATGGCGCAGTGGTAGCGTGCTCGCCTAGCACGCATAAGGCACTGGGTTCGATCCTCAGCACCACATAAAAATAAAATAAAGATATTCTGTCACCTACAACTAAAAAATAAACATTTAAAAAAAAAAAGAAGTGAACTTCTTCAACAGGATGAAGAGGATCTCTCAGAAATCTTCAACCTGATGATGAGGTTGGTGAAAAGCTGTATGCTTTCCTTTTAATGTCCTTTTAAATTCAAGAATTTTGTAAATGATATGTAAATACTTATTTACATAGTTATACTATGTTCATGGATAGGAAAATTGCTAAAATATGAATTCACCTCATATTTACCAATAGATTCAAAACAATACAAATGAAATCCCAGAGGGATTTTTACAAGTCATTGCTAAGTTTATTCTAAAATTTATATGAAAACGCAAAATTCTTTGAAGGCTAAAGCAATTTTAAAAGATGAAAAAAAAGCTAGAAGACCCATATTATTTGATTTCAATAATTACTATGGAGCTACAATAACCAAAAGAATGTGGTACTGGCATTAGAGTTGTCATATAGATTAACGGAATAGAATAAAGAATAAAAAATAGACTCAAAGCTACATGGTCAACTGATTTTCAATGTATTTCAATGACAGAAATGACAGTATTAAAAAAAAATAAAACTGAAATAACTAGATACCCATATGAGTAAAATTGAACCTTAATTCCTACTGACACCACACCTAAAAATTAACTCAAAATAGGTAAGATACAAAAATGGAATATAAAACTATACCGGCTGTAGAGGGGGGAAAATCAAGAGAAAAAGTTCTGACTTATAAGAGGTTAAGGGATTCTTGTCTGGGAAAGAAAAATGAAAAACTACAAAAGAAAAAAAATGATAACGTGGTTCTATTAGACTACTAGAGTTGCTGTAGCAGAATACCACAGAATGAGTGATTTGAAGCACATAAATTTATTTTCTCATGGTTCTGGAGGTTAGAAGTCCAAGATCAAGGTGCTAGCAGGTTTGGTGTTTCCTGAGGCCTCTCTTCCTGGCTTGCCCATTGAAGTCTTCTCATTGTGCTCTCTGTACATGCACATCCCTGGCATATCTTTTTCTTTTATAAGGACTTTAATCCTATTGGATTAGAGACCCAACTTTATGACCTCAGCTAATCCTAACTACAACCTCGAAAGTCTTATCTCCAAGCACAGTCGTATTGGAGGTTAGAGCTTCAATGTATAAATTTGTGAATTCTGAAACAATCTTCATAAAAATTAAAAACTTGTGTTCTTTGGAAAATATCTTTAACAAATGAAAGACAAACAAGAGGCTAGGAGAATATATTCTCTTTTTACATATATGACAAGAGACTATGAATGTCTAAAAAACTCTTATAATTTGATAATAACATAAAACCCAATTAAAAATATGTTGGAGATGTAGCTCAGTGGGAAAGCACTTGCTTAGTATGTGCAAGGCCCTGAGTTCAATTTTCAGCACAGCACAAACTAAAAAATTGCAATGTTCAGAGAGACACTTCACAAAAAAAGATGTAAGCATGTGAAAAGATGCTCAACATTGTTAGTTATTATGAAAACAAAAACTTAAAAGAACACTATGCTATAACTATATACCCATTCAAATGGTAAATATTTAAAAACTGATAACCAAGAATTAGAAAGATGTGGACACTGTTGATGATAGTATAAATTGTGTAACCGCTTCAGAGAACTTCAGCGGTTTCTTATGACGTTAAATACACATTTATTGTGTGATCCTGCAATTTCTACCTCTATGAATTTACTGAAGAGATTTGAAAACATGCCTATATGAAGACCCATACATATGTGTTCATAGCAGCTTACTAAAAACTAAAAATTATCCAAATGTGCATAAACTGGCAAATTGTTATGCTACATTAAAAAAAAAGTCAGGTACAAAAGAGAACGTACTTGTATTTGTATTCATTTCAAATTCTAGAAACTCTAGAAATAATGTATCTGTGCAGTAATGACAAAAAGCTGATGAGCACTTATCTAGAACTGTTCAAAGAGTGACCGGGATGGAGCACAGCAAGTTTCGAGATGAAGGATTCTGTGAGATCAGAGCTCTTCTGTTGAAAGGGCTTCAATTCACATTTGTCAAAACTCATTGCACTGTACACTTTAGATGAGGGCATTTTTACTGCATTTCACATACGTGCACTCTCACACACACACACAGAAAAAGTTAATAGAGGTGATTAGAACACTTTTAAAAAATATCCGGCAGGTCAAGTTTGACTCTCTGTCCAGCAGCTCATTCTATAAACAAAGTTGGCAATTTTCACTATCTTGTAGGGGTCTTGGTTTTTGAGCAAGAGACAGATGTGAACTTGAGACAGGAGTTTGGAGGTTTGTATTGAGTAAGAAAGTAAGAGAAATTGTGTTTGTACTTTTTAACAAATGAAAAAATATTTTCCCCGATCCCTGGAAAAGCCTGTGTTAAGAATTGAGTTTGTCTCAGCTGGATACTTCCAAAGCTCTGTTGAATCCTCCCATGACCCGGATGAGGAGAAGCTCTCCTTTTCCAAATTTTGACAAATTCACTGGTAATTTGCTTCAAAACATCTGAAGTATATCCTGGCTCTTTCAGCAATGTTTCAAAAGATAGCTCTTTACAAAATGCTTCAGAATTTACTTTGAAAAGGAAGGTTGTATTCCTCTCATCCCTGGAATTTTGAGTAACTTATTTCAGAAAAGGCTTCAATTTATGTGCCCATCATTTTAGAACACAATACATCCCATTAACTGTTACATGATGTCAGTTTGCTTTATTTCATTTTATTTTATTTGTTTTTTGGTTTTTTTGTGGGGGTGAGGGAGCAAGGGCTAGTTAAGCTGCCTGTCTGACTGGCAGATTTGTCTGATTTAGTTATACCCAGATGTGCCTAAATATAAGACAAGAGAATAAATACTGAGTAAGAGTTTTAGAGAATTTATGGTGTATTTCTCATCAATTCCTGTGGGTTCCTTTTGGCCCCAGAATTTGATTTATTATTCTCAGTTCCTTTTTAAATAACTTCTGATGCAACAGTTCAGAGCTAGTGCCAGGCTGGGAGCCTCAGCCTGCAATCAGCTGTTGCAGTGCAGCATAAATCAATTCAGCAAATATTCCTAGAGCACCTACTGTATACCTAAACCTCTGGTGATTCTTGTGGAGTATTCAAGAGAAGGTTTTGGCTAAGGGAGACCAGAATCAAAAAGTAGCATGAATGGAAGCTTCTTCTGGCTCAAGAAGCCAGAAGATCTAAATTTTCATTGGGATTCCTCTTTTTAATTAGCAGCATTAGAAGACTTCATTTAACTTCTTTGTTTAATAAATTTTAATGAACTTCCCTATCTTCAAGTGCAAAATGGAAAAAATGATATTTATT
Source organism: Geosciurus inauris (assembly GCA_004024805.1). Lineage (NCBI taxonomy): Eukaryota > Metazoa > Chordata > Mammalia > Rodentia > Sciuridae > Geosciurus > Geosciurus inauris. Next base: position 57,308 of record PVHX01004336.1, on the reverse strand, counting down.
TACCCTCTGTCCACATGCTCCTCACTATTATTGATTGGTACCCCCGCTGTCCACATGTCTGCTTTAATTTTTCTACTGAAAAGGATTTGGGTGAGATTCAAAGATAATGCTTAGGATGGCACTTTTAAAAATAAAAGTGCAATAACATAGTAAGATTATCATTAGAATGTGATTGGGAGATAAGCCTAATCACCTCAGCAAAAAGTGCACAAAAAGTACTTATGATTTATTTGTTTATTCCCTCGTAGAACAGCAAAAGGATTTAGAAGAAATAATAGATTCTATTACCTTGAAAATCACTATAGGAAGATTTTAAAAGATAAAGAGTTATGTTTTCATTTCTGGCTCTGATAGAGTAGCTTGTATCAGATCAAAAAAATCCACTTAAAAAACTGGATAGAACGTTTTTAAAAATATCTTTCAAGAGTTTTAAGGCTTCCAAGGCAGCCACTGTTCACCAGGGCCAAGATCTGGGAGAAAAAAAAGAAAGTTCTTTGAAAGATCCTAGTACTTGGATCTTCTTTTTCCCCTCGGGACATTTTGTGTAGGGTGAGGGCGGAGAGCCTGGCAGAGGTTACCCAGGAGGGGGCAGAGAAGCTGCAAAGCTCTGGGCTGTCATTCAGAGCAGAGACAGAGGAACCAAGTCCAGGCTTCCAAGGCAGCCACCACTGCAGGAGCCAAGACCCAGGGGACAACGGGCACACAGAAATGAACCTGACAGTTGGAATTTTCCTCCTTGGGGAATTTGTCCGTTCTTAGCTGTAAGGTGAGAAGCTAAGCAGTTTTTACAAAGATGGCTGAAAAACTTTCATGATCTCTATGTTACTGTCTAGGGGTGCTGGATTCCTTGTCTCCATTCAGCAAGGAATTAAAGAACAGGACACAGAGACAGCAAAGAAGAAGTAGGTTTATTGTAAATGTGACAGACAGATGTCTCTGAAGAGAAAGGGCCTCAGAGCTGGGAATCTGGTGGGTGAGTTTTGGCCTGTTTTTTTTTTTAGTTGTAGATGGACATGATATCTTTTTTTTTATTATTATTTATTTATTTATTTATTTTATGTAGTGCTGAGGATTGAACCCAGTGCCTCACACATGTGAGGCAAGCGCTCTGCCACTGAGCCACAACCCCAGCCCTGGTCTGTTCTTTTCATGGTCTCTGGAGTTTCCTCCTTTCCTTATCTCCTCCCCTGTCCACAAGCTCCTCACTATTGTTGATTGGTGCCCCCACTGTCCACATGTCTGCTTTAGTTTTTCTACTGGGTCCCCCACTTAGGAGCACGGGTACGAAAGCATCTGTCTGATTGGGTCCCCCGCTTGTGTCCACCAGCACTTTCATTAACCAGAAAGTTGGCCTCATCAGAAGACCCTCTGCAGACTCCTTGTTCCGGCCCTGCCCCAGCCTCCTCAACTCACCATGTTACCCTGGCTGCCTAAGCTCTTCTACATCTCCCTCACCTGGGAGACAAAAATTTAAATTTAAGATTTTCTTAAGACGAAGGATCTGAAAAAATCCCTGAATCTGGGACCACTAAAGGGCTACATGCTAGTAGGCAAGAACCACAAAACAAATGTCAAGACTGAAACCAAACTTCAAGTCAGTACAGGCCTGCACTGAATTGAGATGGACAGACAACCTCCACTCTAGCTGCTTACTGGAGGAGGTTCCTCTAGAGGAGAAGAGAGCATCACCCAAAGCTTCCACGAGTTTTCATATGAGCTTTCCAGTATTTAGTCAAAAATACTAAACATCTCAAGTTACAGGACCAAGAGAAAAAAATAGGAAAAACAAACACACAGGTAACCTAGATATTAGGGTTATCAGACATTAATTTTAAAATAATTGTGCTAATGTGTTCCTAAAAAGATAAAATAAGATGGATACTCTTACTTGAAAACATCTATTTATAAGACAATCGAATTCTAAAATGGAAAAATAATATTATTCATGAAATTAAGAATTTAATATATGGCTCAACAGTAGATTGGCTCAGCTGGAGAGGATTAGTTATACTGTATTTTTAAAAGCATATAAAAAACATAAGGAAATGGTGGAAAGTCTAAATATATGTGCAATTGTGGTCCCAGAAGAAAAAAGGAATGGAGAAGTGGTATTTAAAGAAATACAGAAACAATGACCAAGAATTTCCAACAATGATAAGATAAAAGGGTAGAGATGCCAGAAGTTCTATGAAATCCAAGTTGGGATAAAGAGAAAGAAAACCACAACCACACTCAAGATATCATAGCAAACTTTGAACACCAGAGATAAAGAAGGCATTCATAAAAGGAGTCCCGGGTAAAAAGACACATACCTAAAAAAAATAAATAAAGACAGAAAGACAATGGGTGCTATCTTCAAGTTTCTAAAATGAAAACAACTTAAAATTCTATACCCAGAAAAAATATCTTCCCAAAGTGTAGGCAAAATAAAATTATTTTCAAGCTGGGTGTGGTGGCACACACCTGTAATCCTAGCAACTCAAGAAGCTGAGGCAGGAGGATCACAGATTCAAACCAGCCTCAACAATTTAGCAAGGCTGTAAGCAACCTAATGAGACCTGTCTCAAAATAAAATATAAAAAGAGTCAGGGATGTAGCTTAGTGGCTGAACACACTTGGGTTCAATCCCCAGTGCAAAAAAAAGAATAAAATTATTTCCAGACAGATAAGAACCAAGAAAATTCAACATCAGTAGACCTGCACTAACATAAACATTAAAGTACATTCTTTTTTAGTTGTTGATGGATCTTTCTTTTATTCATTTATTATTTATATGTGGTGCTGAGGATCGAATCCAGTGGCTCACACATGCTAGGCAAGCACTCTGCCACTGCTACAGCCCCAGCCCCCTAAAGTACATTCTTTAGGAAGGATCTCAGATGGAAAAAAAAAGGAAATGTAGGAAGGAATAACAAACAACAAGGGGCTGGGATTGTAGCTCAGTGGTAGAGCATTTGCCTCGCATGCGTGAGGCCCTGGGTTCGATTCTCAGCACCACATACAAAGCAATAAAATAAAGACATTGTGTCCATCAACAACTAAAAAAATAAAAATAAAATAAAAAATAAAAACAACAAAAAGGGTAAATATGTGGGCAATTAAATGAATATTGGCATTATATGACATTAATTTTAACTTAAAATATATAAATAAAACTAAAATGCATGCAAGTAATAACCCCCAAAGAAGGTGAATCAATGGGAATAAAAATGTTCTAGCATTGTCTAAGAATTTATAAAATTAGAAACTTATAAAAAGTTGAAAAATCTTAATAGTAAAAGAATATAGAACTTACAAGCTAATGGCAGAGATGGAATAATGAAAACTTTTTATTAAAATATATATTTTTTAGTTATCAGTAGACCTTTATTTTATTTATTTATATGCAGTCCTGAGAATCAAACCCAGTGCTTCACGCATGCTAGGTAAGTGCTCTGCCACTGAGCCACACCCTCAGCCCAATGAAAACTATTTTATTAACTCAAAAGAAGGCAAGAAAATGAACACAAAATAGGTAGGAAAAGTAGAAACTAGTTAAGATTGTAGATATAAAAGCAAACATAGAAATGAATACTTTAATTAAATATCAATGGACCAAATATTTCATCTAAAAGACAAAGATTTTCAAACTAGATTAGAAAAGTATGCTGCTTGCAAGAGGCTGGCTTTAAATGTGAAGCTGAATCATACAAAAGAATATTGAATCAATATTCCATCACTGTTTACTTCCAAAAATAGTAGTTCCTGCTGGGCATGGTGACACACACCTGTAATCTCAGGTGATGCAGGAGGCTGAGACAGGAGGATTATGAGTTCAAAGCCAGCCTCAGCAATTTAGCAAGGTTCTAAGCCACTTAGTGAGACCCTGTCACAAAATAAAAAAATAAAAAAGGACTGAGGATGTGGCAGGTTAAAATGAGGGCAGAGTGTAGCTAAAAGTAAAGCAATAGAAAAAAATATCCTGTGTAAACTGTAAGCAAGAGAAAGTGGAGTTAAGGCAAGAAGCATTTCTAGAATCCAAGAGAGACATTTCATGACTACTGTGTTTATCTATCAGGAAGTTATAACTCTTCTAAATTTTTATGTATCTAATGCCATAGCTTCAAATTATATAAAGCAAAAATGAACAGAATAGGAGAAGCAAACAAAAATCACAATTATAACTAGAGATTATAATATGCCTCTTTGAATAACTAATGGAACAAGAAAAAAAGAAAATCCAAACCAAAAACCCAAATAGATCTGAACAGTGTGACAAAACCCACTGACTTGCATGTGCAGATCTGGTACCTAACATCAACAGGAAGCACATTCATGTGCACATGAAACACATCGACACCAGCCACACACTAGGTAAAGTACATCCCAACAAATTTCAAATGGCACAAATGATTCAAATTTTGTGCTTGGGCCACAGTGGAATGGAAAAATAAATAAATAAAATCTAGGCACCAATAAGGACAAGATAACTAGAATATTCCCAAATATTTGAAATTTTAAAAATTATGCTTCATATAATACATGGATTTTAAAAGTCACAATAGAAACTTGAAACCAGTTGAACTCATAAACTTGATGTATAGAGAAACTTACGTAGCTAAATCTATGCTTAGTAGGAAATTTAGAACCTATGTGCTTATGTTAGAAAAGAAGAAAGGCTGAAATCAAATTTTCTAATACTCACCTCAAGTGTCTCAGTGAAAGCTACATTTAGAAACGTGTACAGCCTTAAATTCATTTATTAGAAAAAAGATTGAAAATCAATAAGTATCTCAAGAAGTTAGTACAAAGAATAGCAATCATATCCCTCAAAAAATAGAAATAAAGAAGAGTAGATACTAATGAAATAGAATATAAATAAGAAAGAAATATGAATAGAGTCAAAAGTTGGTTGTTTGAAAAACTAATAAAATTGGTAAGCCTCTAGAAAGATTATCAATGTTAGTAATGAAAAGATAAATATTCATAATGAATTTATACAGTCCATATAGCAGATTGGTAAGAGTGAAGTCTCTGAAATCAGACCTCCTAGGATGTTAGGGTTTAAGAATTAATAATGTAGGATTAATCTGCCTGGCAGTTTTGGTAAATTCTTGGCCATTGCCCTTTTAAATGTGACTTTTGCTTCAATTTCTCTTTTCTCTCCTTCTGGGACTCCTCACACACACACTTGCAAATGTGTTCACTTGTGTACTTTCTGAAGAGTCATGTCTCCTTAGTCCTTGTCTGTCCCGGCCACATTCTCTGCAGGCTGCTGGGACTGGGTTTCTCTTGGGGTTCCCTGCAGGATACTTCTGTCATGAGGTGTGACTTGGCTAGGCAGTTGAGTTCTGCAGCAATGGGCCCTTTGTGCACCTACATGCACATCATGCATCCCAGTCAGAGACTTCAGGTGAGGCGCTGCCCAGGTTCCTGCATGCTCTGTCTTTGCTCCTGTGTATGCAGGCCTGGACCTAGAGCTGGGCTGAGGTATGTTGTCCAAAATCATTGGCCCAGGCTCCTCCTAAGCTGGAGGTCATTACAGGGTGCTAAACCAGGAGTCTGGAGGCCCAGCATTGCAAGGCTCAAGCACAGCAGACTTGTTTATATAAAGAGAAGACCCATCTTTCCTCCAGCTGAGCTCTACCCTTGCTTCACAGAAAGAAACAAGAGAGGTCATCACGGGTGATCAGGGAACCCCAGGGGAACTCTAGGGGGAAAATCAGCTTGAAGCTAGCTACAGCTGAAGCACATGTCCAGATGGCCCCAGTTCTAGCAGCAAGACTGCAATGGTGTGGACTGGACTCACCTAGAAGAAAGAAAATAGCTGCCTCCTGGAGAGCAAGGAAAGCCCAAAGGGAGGAGGAGGCTAGGGAGAAGAGAGGAAAATGAGGAGGGAGCAGGCAAGAGAGAGCAGGAGGAAATGCGGACAGAGGAGGGGAGAATAGAGTAGAGGGGAGGCAGAGAGGGCACAAAAGAGAGGAAAACAGAAAGAAAAGATTGTTTCCAGTCACTGCCACCCATACCTTTCAAGTGCTGGCTAAAAATGCATTTCACCAAGGAGGGTGCCTAGCATCTTAAAGCATGAAGTGCTAATGGCGGGATTTCAGGTTCAGGGCTCCCCACTCACATCTTGGAAACCTTTAGCTTCCCTGCCTTGATTTAGGGGTTCATTCCAGGGAGCCGGAGCCTGTACCCTGGCAGCTGAGAGCTGGAAAACTTTTCTTGTGTGTTTTCAAAAAACATCTGCTCTTTGAAATCAACTTCTTTTCAAAGAGGAACTTGAAAATCAGAATCACACCCCAAATTAAGACTGCCTTCCCCCAACCCTACATTCTAGATCATAAAATCTTCTCTCTCACACTAGGCCTTAGTCTCAGACTCCCCATGTTCTGATGAGGACTTCTGTAGCTTGAGAAATATTATTTCAAAGTCGAGACAGCCAGATTGATAATAAATTACCATCTACCATGTATGGCTTGGCCCCGTGGCCATGCTGGGAATGAGGATTCAGGGCAAAGGAATCCACCCTAATGGTTTTTCCAATGTTTCCAGCCCTGTTTTCGTGATTCTGGCCTTCAGAGGCCCCATTACTCCCCTCACTTTTGCCAAACCTGTAACCAGGACCCTCTTCTTCTCCTTGGGCCCTTAAACTCTGGCACATAAGGCAGTTTGTGGCCGGAGAGGCTGGCCCTCAGCTGTCTGAGAGATGGATAGAGGAGGCGGTCCATCCTGCCAGGAGGAGGAGTGGTGAGCACTAGCCAGCTGCAGAACAGAGGCCACCAGGCAGGCAGCAAGAGAAAGGCTGGCTTCCAAGTGGAAAGCAGAGAGAAATATGTTGGAATCTGCCTCAAGAGTCATGGAATTTTTTTCAATGTCCTGTTCAAACACATACTTTGAAAAAAATACTTAAAGGCAGGGGAAATTAATTAGGGCCCTTTGTGCTGGAATTGCCTGCCACAGAGTTCCTCCAGCAAGAGAAGTAAAAATAGAACCTGTGAGGGTTTGAAAATGTACTACAAACAAAGATCATATTTAAGAGCTCAATGAGGCATGACTATCCAAATAGGAAGAATGAAGCTAATTGTTTCCATTGCTGCAGAGGGAAACAGTGGCAGTCTTCTCTGGGTCCTTGGAACAGCCTAAAAACTGGAAGAACCCCCAGGAGGCTGGGAGGAGAGGACTTTCCAGGGGACAGAGCCCTGCTCGTGCCCCTCAGAATAATCATCACTTTTGTGTTAACTCTATTACTGATGGGGAGCAAGGAAATTGGGAAGGAGTGGAGAAAAGCAAAAAGTTTTGAGGATATTGAAAATCCCTCCCATTTATGCAGCAATTTGACCTTTTTAATATATTCTTCTGTGCATTTGATCCTCAGTTAACCCTGGGAAGTAGGCTTGGTAGATGTTTCATTTTCTACCAATGAGAATGCTAGACAAGTCCATCAAGATGTCACTGGCAGTCTGGGTGAGGCCCAGAGGTGAGGCGCTTTGACTCTTCTCAGCATAGTTTTAGTATTACACAATGGTACTATGTGGGCTTTGAAGCTGGAAAATGTGGCACTAAGTCCTGGATGGGCCACACTGGCAAGTCATTCCCACTCCCAGCCTCCATGTAACATTTTCTCCTGGGATCTTTAGGCCTAAACAGATCCCACTTTGAAATGAAAGTATGTCTAAAGAACAGCACTGTGGCAATGCGCAGAAAGTCAACTGTTGCTATTGTCTTTATTGTTGCACTATGATTTGGACAATAGCAGGCGTTTTGTTTTTGTTTTTCTGGAGAAGGAAAGAATGAAGAGACTGTCACAGACATTTCACACTAAGGCACCTGGTGTCATGGCCCAACTCCTAGAACAGAGGCTCAGACTCACGCAGCCTTGGCTAGATCATACAATCTTCAAGTCTCAATATTCTCATCTATAAATGGGGATAATGATTATTAAAGATAATTTCTTACATTGAGTCAAGACCATGTGTTTATCATACAATTTTCTCTTCCTGGATTCACAGTGGAACTGCATTTCCTAGCATGTTTCATGATTGAGAGCCCTGTAGTAACCACTGTTTGCCATATTGTCACCATCACCACCATTCCCTACTACGTTATAGAACTTCATAGTTTCCAGAGTGAATTTCAACATTTTATCTCATTCCACTCTCTCAGAAAGGCTGGTTCCATTTTGCCAACCGGAACACTGAAGTTTGGAGAGGGCAAATGACTTACCCATGATTGTTCACTCCATGATGAGAGAGACAGAACTTGAACTCAGGACCCTTTCTGCCACGTAGCAGTGTCAACTGGATAGCACATTTGGGCACTTTGAGTTTGCCCTACGTAGTGCATTTTCCTCCATGCCATGCCTCTCTTCTTAAGTGACTCTTCCACTCCTCTAGGGAGGTAGGTAGTGCTGACCCCCAGCACAGATACCTTGCTATGTTGGGATGGAGAGATAGGCTGCCCCAGATTCCTGAGCAGAGCCCCTGTGAGGGCCAGTGCCAAGGTTTACCATGGCCAAGAGTGCCAAAAAAGATCTGGCCAGAGTATAAGCTGTGTAGATGCCTAAGCAGTTAGCTGACAAATAGCATCCTGCCTGGGGCTCCCTATAATGTGTAGAGAAGTGAAAGCTGCTTGGAGCCAAGGCCAGTGTCCTCTGGTCTATGGCTCCAGACACATACAGACCCTAAACATGGACTGACTTCAAACCTAGCCATGCAAAGATCCACAAAGTCCTGCACTAACCAGCTCCAAACCTCAGTCATAGGCTGACCATGAACCCAGAGTTACCTCACCTAGAGAACGACTTGAAGCATGAAAGACACTTGAATATTGACTCCAGTCTTCATTGGCTGTCCCAAGCTGGTATGAACTAACTACTCATTGACTACAGACTGGTATCTAAGCCCAGCCCCAGGCAGACTTGCACCAGGCCAGGCTGACTTTAGACCAGGCAGAGTGTGAGCCTCTGGGACAGCTCACGCAAGAGGGGGTACAGGTGGGTTAGCATAGTGCCTTTTCACTGCAGGACACTCAGAGCCCCTTGAGGTTGGGGAGGGACTCGGGTCATCTCTGTAAACACATCTGTAACTTGGATTGCAGAATTTGCCACTTCGGGTAGAGGAAAGGGATTGATGGGGAGAGAGGAGGAATGGGGAAGAGGAGGAACTGCAAAATGAAATTTACCAAATTGTGTTATGAGCATGCATGAATATATCACAATGAGTGAATACATCACTTTTACATATAACTGCAATGCACCACTTAAAACAAATAAATACATAGAAAGAAGACCAGTAGAAGAAGGTGGTCAAGGAGAGGGAAGAGGAGTGTGAAAGGGGATTAAAATGGAGCAGCTTAATCTGTATGCATTTATAGAGATGTCAGAATGAACCCCACCATTATGCGTGACTATAACACAGTAATTAAAACTGCCAAAAAATAATTTGCCACTTCATTTCTGTTTGATCATAATTGGCACCTTCCTTACATTACCATATTTCAACAATTCTAAGAAGCACATTTTAACATCTCTGAAATCAAGGTATGTCCATAATCAGTGGACCCTCAAGAGTAGACAGGCATGGCAAGAAGGTAGCAGATGGCCATCTGATATTAGTGGAAGAAGTGGGGAGAATGATCATAATTGTCCTATTTTCTTTCACAGTAACAACCAGATGTTTTATAAGACCCAAGAAGACACCCATATGTAGTGAAGCTGGTTCATGTTTCATTACTGAGCTGTGTGGTGAATCATTGCCTATCTCATTGCTAGGCAAAGCCAGCAAGGCAGGAGAAGTTGCCACACACCCCAGAATAGATGAGATTGCATAACCAACACATGTGTGTTGCAGGACTATCCATTTGGGAACCATGCCAGCCCCTGAGGGCACATAGTCCTCAAGAATAATCATTGGTTTTCAATAAAACACACTATTATTAATTATTATTCATATTAGTCACTAACTCAATCCAGGAAAGCCTGGTTTTTATCATGGTTTAATTTTTAGAATTTTTCCTTTGAATCTTTGTATCTTATGCTTATCTTCCCAAGTGACTGATCCCCTAATTAGTGACAAATATAGCTAGAAAAGACCTCAAATCACCTCTAACCCATTTTATAGATTTTAGAGACACAAGCTCAGAGAGGGAAGTGCTTTACCCAAGATCACACAGGCTGTGAGTGAAGGAACTGAACTTGAAGCCTGACCCTGAGTGTCTGGTTCTGTGCAGGATCCCCCCTTGCTCAGTTCTGCTACAAACAGCAGCCTGTCCTGGACAGCACAGTTGCCTATTTGGTGACTCACCTCTCCATTTCTCTAGACCTTCATTGGCATCCCTGATTCCTGGTCTTGTCCACCCCCACTCACTCTGACAAACTGAAGACAAGCTCACAAATCCATGAAAATCCAAATCCTCAAATAGCCTCATTATTCTTTGAGGAAAGCCCTTGACTTGAGGACATAGTGACATGGTGAGACTGTCAGCAGCTTCTTCTAATAGTGAGAGAGAAACCTGCCTGACTCTCTTGGTGAGGCCATTATAACCTTGCTCTCAACATTTTGAAAGGAACTGTAAGAAAATAAAATCGTAGATATTTTCACCTATTACTCTAGTTGTTATTCTGCATAAAATATTAGCAAATTATTTTGAAAATAGGACATCAGCAATTTCAGAATAGTTCAGTGTCATCTATAAATCTACGTATGTTTTCGCCACATTAATAGGTTTAGGGATTTTTAAAAAGTCACATGATACCTCAACAGATAAAAATAGTTTTTGAAAAGTTCAACATCTCCTTATGATAAAAAATTCTCAGACACTAAAAATGAGAGAACTTGAGAAAGGCTCCCTACTAAACTTCTACAGCAAATGCACTTGTAGATGCATTCTTCTTAGGTACATGACTGCTGTGGTTTAGAGTGTGTCCTTGGGTGCATGTGTTGGAGGCTTGGTCCTCAGTGTGAAAATGTTGAGAGATGGTGGAACTTTTCCGAGGTGAGGCCTAGTGGGGGTTAGGCTGTTGGGGGTGCTGCCCTTGGAAGGGCTTAAGGTCATTCTTGTGGGATGCTGAGTTCATTCTTGAGAGAGCTAGTTGTCATGAAGAAGTGAACCTGAACTCTGGCTTCCCGTCTCACCATGTGATCTCTCCCTCTTGCACATACTCCCACCATGATGTGATGTAGCCAAAGTCTGTGTCATGATGTTTGGGCTCTCAGTCTCCAGAACTGTAAGCTAAATAAATCTCTTCTCTTTATAAATATCTGGCCTCAAGTATTTTTAAATAGCAATGGAACACTGATTAATATAACGATTATAACTCCACATAATACTGGAGGGTCTGACCAAAACAGTAAGATAAGAAAAAGCAATGAGCATTGTGATTATTTTAACGGAAGAGATGAAAACTATCAATTGTGGAAAATATGATCATCTATAGATAAAAACTACCAGTGTACAAACTAATAGAACTAAAATATATAGTTCTTCAAGGTAGCTGGAACAAGAACAACCAATAAAATTCATGAATACTTCTCTAAAAGCAATAAATTAGGAAACAGAGTAGAAAATAAATTTCTATTCACAATAGCAACACATTTACAAATCATCTAGAAAAGTGTAAAAATAAGAAGAGATTTGTGGATCAAATTGTACAACTTTATTTTTAAAAAGGTAAATACCAGCTGGATGCAAAAGGTAACTATATAAAACTTAGAAGAGAAATAATAAGAATAGTAAGACAGTCTAAGAATATCTGTGACTAGGGGACAGGGAACGATTTTGTACGTAAAGCTCTATGTGTGCAACGCTTAAAAGGGCAAAGTGATGATTTGTCTGTCAGAATTAACAGATTTTGTTCAATAAATAGCACAATGTGCAAAGTTAAATGATACCCTGGGAGAAAATAGTTTCAATGATTAAAACAGATTAGATACAGAAAGAGACATAAGGAACTTCTGCAAATCAACACGTTAAGACACAACACTCAACACATTGGCAAAGCAGATAAATGCTCAATCCGCAGAAGACAAATGCAAAATGGCTAAGATGTATGTGAAGAGATATGTGAGCTTATGGCCTGAAGGGAATGAAATTCAGACATATAGACACACTGCTACCTCATAGCCATAACACTGGCAAAAATTAGAAAGTCAGACATCAGACAGTGGAGAAGTGAGGGAACAGAGCCACTTGTGCACTGTGGGGGCAGCTGTAAGTGGGGGGCCTCATTTCTGAAGACGGACCTGCCAGTACGTAGTGAAAGGATTTTGCACAGTGCTCGTGAGTACCTGCCCACCTGTGGGTATTCGAGCTGGAGAAACTCTCTCACGCCTCCATGAAAATGATGTATGAGGATGTTCACCCCAGAAATGTTGGTGTCAGCAGAACATTGGCAGAAACCTTAGTGTTCTAAGCCAATGGTAGTTGATGTGCACCATGGAATTTTGTGTAATAGGCAGGTGCAAAAGAAATAAATTTTTAAAAATTAGCTTTGAGAGAAAATGTGAGGAAGTAGGAGAGCTAAGGCACACTAACATTTCTGTAATTAAAGAACTTACACAGGAAAGTGCACTGTATATTTTCACAAGATACAGACATACCTAGACATGTGTACATATCATATAGTGATTACGTATGAGTGGGGTCATCATTGGGGGCATAACTAGAGTAATTTGGGGGAGGACAACATAACATAAAACATAAAATAGGGCTTATAGTAGTTTGCTATTGCTGTCATAACACATTTCCATAAATTTAATGCCTTAAAACAACAGGAGTGTACTATGTTACAGTTCCAGAGGCCAGAAATCCAAAATCATTCTTATGAAGGTAAAATTAAGGTGCCAACAGGGCTGTGTCCTCCTGGAGCCATGAGGAAGAGCCTGTCCTCTCATTTCTCTTTCCTTGTAGAGGCCACCTGCATTCCTTGAAGGTGGCCTCTTCCCCCACCCCTTTTTTTTTTTTTTTTTGGTACTCAGGATTGAACTCAGGGGCACTCTACCACTGAGCCACATCCCCAGCCCTATTTTGTGTTTTATGTAGAGACAGGGTCTCACTGAGTTGCTTAGCACCTCGCCATTGCTGAGGCTGGCTTTGAACTCGCGATTCTCCTGTCTCAGCCTCCCTAAGTGCTGGGATTACAGGCGTGCACCACCACGCCCGGCTCTTCCCCCACCTTTGAAGCGGAATGGTCACATCTTCTCTGACTCCTGCCTCCTTCTTCTGTGGCCCATATGATGACATCGGGCCCATCAGGTAACCTAGCATAATTTTCCCATCTTGGGATCCTTATCTCCGTCACACTGGCAAAGCCTATTTATCCAAGTAAAATAACACATTCTCGGGTTCCCGGGACATGTATGTGGCAGTCATTCTTCTGTTCACCACAGGGAGAGGTGATGATGGAATCCTGTCAATCAAAGAAAATCAGAGAGAGAGAGAGAGAGAGAGGGAGAGAGAGATCGATCTAGGTTTTATGGAAAAATGCTCTGGGGGGGTGAAGGCTACAGGGAGAATGTATGAATGTATATCATGGGGCCTATGTTTCTTGCAAGGCTCAGAGTGGCTTTCCTGGGGATGTGGTGTTGGAATCCATGATCAGCACCCAGAGGTTTCTGGGATGGAGCCTACTTCAAGTCTTCTGTACTCCCATAGCCTTCTGTCCCGCCCCGGGCTGCTTCGGTGGGATCATTTGCTTATGGGTCTGTCCCTATTGCTGGGCCGTGGACCCTTCCTGGAAGAGCTGCCGCGTCCACCTCTCCTCTCTCCCTTCGTGGGAAATCCATGGGCATCTCTTTTCTGCAGGCTCTGTGTCCCCACCCTCCTATCTTCCCAAGGGCAGTCACCTCTTTCTCTCCTGTGTTTTCAGCCTTTTCCTGCGCTTCTGTTCTCTATGCTACAAGAAGTTCACGTCAGGCTGGGATTGTAGCTCAGCGGTAGAGCGCTTGCCTCGCATGCGTGAGGCCCTGGGTTCGATCCTCAGCACCACATACAAAGCAATAAAATAAAGACATTAAAAAAAAAAAAAAAAAAAAAAAAAAAAAAAAAAAGAAGTTCACGTCATACCATCTCAAGGACAAGCAGGCCAGCTTTCCTCCATATTTCCTTCTCCCACATTTCTAAACTCTTTTTTCTCCTTTCCTCTCTAGTATAATTTCTGGAAAGAGTTAGTTGTGTTACACACACACACACACACACACACACCACTGCAACATGACTTTTGCTCTCACCTCTCATAATGAAAAGGTTTGTTTTTGTTTTTAATCAAGATTATCAGTGACCTCTGCGTCAATAAATTCCATGGATATGGTATTTCTCTTCTCATTTTACTTGGCCTGGAGACAAAATCAGATACCACTGTCCATGTCCACCTTGTTGAACACTCTGTTTGGCTTGCGTGCAACCTCCCTGTGGACTCCCTCTTGCCTCTCTAGCCAGGGCCCTCCAGTTCCTCTGCAAGCTTCCCTTCTGCTCTCTAGCCCTGACACAGATGTTGCCCAGGGTTCTGTCGAGGACTGCTTTCTCATTTTCCCCTATGCAGAAGCACCATGAGCATCTCCATGCCTCCTTCACTCTTTCTAGGTGCAGGACTCTCAGCCCAGCCTCTCCAGGCACAGCCCTCCACATCTCCAGGGCATGTCTACAGATGCTCCTCCCCATCCTCTCCACCTCGGTTCCCTCAGGCATCTCAACAACCTGTCCAGGCAGGCAGCCATCACCACCCTGCTCACTGCCCATTGCTCTGTCATAAACTCTGGAGTCCTTCTTGCTGTCTACTCTCTTCTTCTCCCTCACACCCAGACACCCAGTCACTTCCATTCTTCTCCCTAGGTGTCTCAGGAACCACCTGCTTCTCTCCACCTTCCCTGTGGTGGCACCACCCCGGCAGCCGTCCATCCTTGCACAGACCCCTCCCTGGCCTCCTGGCATTGCTTTCAGGGCTCTCACCAATGAGCATTCACTAGGTGCCAGGCCTCGTGTGAGGTCCTGCCCCGTCCACCTGCAGCCCCTGGATCTTTAGAAAACACAACTTGGCCTACGTCACCCCTCCTTACTCTTAGTGAGATATGATTCTAATTTTGTGAGGAAAGCAGATGAAAAACAAATTAACAAATAAGTCAGCACAATACTTGTGACTGGGGCTAAATGTCACATCTAAACAGGACATGAGATGCAGTAATGAAAGGCCGCTTAGCTAATGTGGCTATGCAGGCCTTCTTCAGGGTGACAGTGCACTGAGACCTGAGAGTTAGTAAGAAGCTACCTGGGAGTGGGAGAGGGAAAGGAGCCTATGACAGAAAGGAACAGAGAGGTAGAGAGAGAGAAGCAGAGGTGAGGGAGGCCATGCAGCCCCAACCAATGAAGACCACAGCCTTGGCCAGAATTCCCAGTCCCAGGCTCCAAGGCCATGAGCTCCAGCCACTCTCCACATTGGCTTCCATGAGATGCCCTACATCCTCTAAAGCCCCACCTCATTGCAGCCCTTTCATTTGACTTGTTTTGAGGAGCTCTGCTCTAAAGAAAGTGACCCTGATTGAACACAGCACCTAGATCTCAGCTTATAGGGCTCTTCTTCAGGAAGCTTTCAGACTTCTCCTCCAGGTACAGTGCCTGCGATAGTTTCCCAAGGCTGCTATACCACAAGGGATTGGGAGGTAAAGAACGTAAACTTACTCCCCCATGGCTATGGAGGCTGCCAGTCTGAGGTCAAGGTGTCAGCAGGGCCTGCCCTCTCCGAAGTCTCCAGGAAAAGATCTTTTCCATGCCTTTCTCTTGGCTTCTGGTGTGCTGCCAGTTCTTGGGGTTCCTGGCTTTTAGGTGCATCACTCCTATCTCTGTCTCCCTCCCACAGAACGTTCTTGCCTAGTGTCCCTCCATCTGTGTCTCTTCTCCTGGTCCTTTAAAGACACCAGTCATGGTGGATCAGGGCCCATCCTGACAGCCCCATCTTAATGTGTAAATCTGTGAAGATTCTATTTCTAAATAAGGTCACACTCACTCACAGGGGCCGGGGATTAGGACTTCAACAAATCTTCTTCATCTTCAGCCACAATGGTCCCCTGCCACGGGCTCCCTGAGCACAGCAGCACTTGCCATGGAGATTCCTCACCAGCTTCAGAGCTGGGCGGGCAGAAGGCAGTAGGAGAGAAAGGTGGGGGAAACAAATCCCTCCTACCTGGTTCTCACTTAGGAGCCATGAGGTGCCATCATGGAAGTCACCTCTGGGGAGTGAAAGGGACATTTAAAACAAGGGGAAGCCAGCCTGGCTCCACAACTTTGAATAGGTTTGCATGAGGAGATTTGACTCTTTCATGACACTGCAGATGTCAAGGCAAGTAACTTCAGGTCCCAGCTGTTATTCCTCCAGGAGCCTCATTCTCTTTGCACCCCTTGGTGGGAGGTGCTGAGGGGGTGGCTTGAACTGAATTTGGTGCAAACACCTGTGTCATGGGGAACCTTGAACCAAAGAAACACAAACTTCTCCATACAGTGGGCATAGGATGGCTCATGTTCATTCAGCTGCATGATCTCATCAACTCATTTTCTTGTGAGGTGAGAAGGGGCAGGGACTGTGCCCAGGGGACCCTTAGGGCAGAGAGGTGAACCAGCTTGCCCACAAGTTGAATGTAGAACCAAACTCTGATCTTGTGGCTCCCATCTTATTTTTTTTTTAGCATCACTGGATTGGGGTTCTCCAGCAAAACAGAACCAGTGTAATATATATGTGGAATTGGCTTCCATGACTGTGGAAGCTGAAGAACCCCAAGGTCTACCGTCTACAAGCCAGAGAGACCCAAGATAGCCATGGTGTCAATCCCAGTCTAAGGCAGAAGGCGAGGGGAGGAGGGCAGGAATTCAAGTTTCCTCATCTTTTGGTTTCTCAATGGGCTTGATGATGCTCACCCACACTGGGAAGGGCAACCTACTTTATTTGGTTCATGATTCAAATGCTACACTTTCCTGGAGCCACCCTTACAAACGTACCCAGAAATAATGTTCAATCAAATACTAGGCATCCCATAGCCCAGTCAAGTTGACACATAAAATCAAGCATCCCTGGTACCAAGGAGCAGAATTTGTTGAGTAGCTTGGCAAGAGAGAAGGCTATGGGTGCACCATCATGGGGACCAGAATGTGAAGGGGGATACTGGCCATGCCTGGAGTCAGGCCTGGGGCCTGGCTGTGTTGGCTCGGGGCCCAAGCCTAGAGCCCTCTAGTGCCTCCTGGTTGTGTTGCCTCGTTTGTGGGAATTGGATTTTGTCTTATCCAGTCAGACTCCAGGTCCTGGAGGTTTCTAGAAGGGAGGAGAATGCCTCGGGGATATTGGCTTGGGGATTTGGGGACTTGGAAGTGGCAGCTTTGGGAGGCAGAAAGCTTCCATGCACAGGAGCTGGAAAATAGGCATTAAGGCCTGCAAATGTCATTATCCCAAAGAGACATGTCTGGCTGTCCAGAACTTTCAAATCTTTTGATGAAAACCAACCTGTTCACGCTTCAGGAATTTGCTGGCTGGCTCTGCAGCAGCCCACTTGCTCTGATCCCCCGGGGATGAAGTTTCCAGTAGAACCAGGCCAGATGTGGGGCAGCTGAGGATGAACGGGGAGTAGGGGGAGCAGGAGTCTAAAGAAAAGGGGGTTGGTCCAAAATCTCAGGTCTGTATAGACACCGGAGCTCAGGGTAGACACTCACATCTACCTGAAAAAGATAAGCTGAAATCTATGCTAGAAATGTGGGGAACTAAAATTTGGTGTGGCAAGATGAGAAGGAAATGTGCACGAAGGTGGGAGATGAGACATGAGGCCTGCAGACTGGAGATGGTGTCCTGAAAACGACCCACCTGCTATTTCTCTTTCTCCAAGCACTGGCTTCCACGGTCCCTTCCACACCAGCATCCTGGCTGCCTCTGTCTGAACAAAACCTTCCCTTCCTCCAGCGCTGCCACCCCTCTGTTGGCAGCCCTGCCTGCCTCTCCGCATAGCACACCTGCACAGGTCACCATGCTAGCAAGCAGACACGGCCCAGCAGATGTGTGACCAGCCCCACTGGGGGTCTCCAGCACACGCCCCTTTCATTCTCAGGTCTACAGTCTGCTCATCCCCAAGACTTCCCACCTGCTCAGAGCAGAACCACTCTCTGATCCTGCTCCTCTGGGGTTCTAGGCACTCTGTGTCCAGTAGGGTTATGCGTGTCCTAATCTCTCGGGCGAGTGGCTGGTTGGATTGAAGCATGACTGTTGCCATTCACATTTCTCATTTCTCTCAACTCCAGCCTTCCCCTGCCCCATTTCCTGACTCCAAACCTGCAGTTGCCAGCCTCCTACATGGCCCTCCCTGCCCCCACCTGTGGATATTCATGCCCAGCACTGTCTCCCCCTGCTCAGTACCAGGGTTGCTCTGTGTGAACAACACAATCGAGCAGAAGTGAGGGGGTATCACTTCTGAGATTCAATTATCAAGGACATTACTGGGACTCAGAGGCTCTTTTCTCTAGGGGGAAGCTGCTGCCACATCGTAAGGAGCCTTGTGGAAAGGAGGAAGAGAAGCCTCCTGCCAACAGCCACGCGGTGGGACAGAGCAGGTGCTCCAGGTGCAGACAAGCCCCTGGAGAACTGCAGCCCTGGTAGACAGCCTGACCTCCTGAGAGGTCCCAGATTCCTGCCTTGCAGAGCCTCTGGGATGATAAGCTTTTGTTGCTTTCAGCTGCTAAGTTGGGGCAATTGGTCAGGCAGCAGTTGGTAGCCAATATAAGGGCTTTGGGGTCATTGGGATGCTCATGTTTAGCTGCTGCCAGCCACCATCCAGGGTAGCAGGGAGGGAGGAGAATTTACTTTCAAGGCTGATGTGACTGGGAAGAAAGTACCTCAGATCTATGCTTTTTCTGTCCTATGGCAGTAGCTGCTATAGATGGAGGGCCCTGGATGGCTGGGTGGGGGGATATTTTCCTGGCCAGGCCCCAGCTTCTCGGCACCCCTCTGAGGTCAAGTAGCCCTGTCCCAGGCTCAGTACACCGCACTGTAACTAGAACTGACTGCGCAATGTCTCTGATCTGGGCGCTGCTGGAGATTTCCTTTGGTTGGAAGGTGTCAGGTTTTTGTAGGTACCAGAGGGTCCAGCTATTTGTAGCAAGCTGAGCCTGGAGGGACAGAGGCCATTGTTGGGGTACAGCTGCCATGAGATAAGCAAGGCACCACAGGCCAGCCAGAACAGGGAGTCATTGCTTATCTTTCAAGGGAGACTAATGGGTCAGGAAGAAAGAGACCATGGCCTGGTCAGTGGGCACAAGAAGCCAGCCTTACTGGACCTCTGAATCCTCCAGGGCATCAAGTTCCTGTTCTTGCCTGGTGAGGTTAAGAATCCCAGAAGGCACACTGGTCAGAACTGGCCCATCTTGTGGGTCTGAGGGACAGTGGCTGGGTCAAGATGGGACTGAGAACCAGTGTCTGTGGCTTTGTAGACAGTTCTACACTGGCAGAGGCAGGTGCCAGCCTTCCTCCATGCCAGCCTCGGAAGACATTCCCATCCAGGCACCACATAGTGGTGAGGACTCTTTCTGCTGTGAGCGAAAGAAACTCAGGTTAGTATCCCCAGATCAGTATCCGTTCACAGCACTGATGGTAACCAACACCTTAGGGCTGTGTTTGCCTCGTGGGCTCATTTCATCCTCACAATGGCCCAGATGTAGTATTCCTATCCTCATTTTACAGATGAGGAACACAAGGAGCAAGTGGGCTCATACAAAACCCCTGGCTGGCAAGTAAGTGGGAGAGCCACCATCTGACTGGGCAGCCTGCCCCCAAAGCCCATAACCTTAACCCCCACCAGGAGGCAAATCCAGAATAGATCTGGCTGCAGGCACACCTGCATCCAGAGGCTCAAACAACACACACACACACACGCACGCATACCCTTCCAGGCCACTGGCCTCACACAACTGTATTCTCGTGTGGACTCCCAGGCCTCTTCCTCACACATACATCTTTTGAAGCAGTTTTATGTCAGTTCAAGTCTCCTGCCTGTCAGGAAGCCCTGGGGACGGTGCCCTGATGAAGTCTTTCATGAGAGACACTGAGGATCTTGTTACTCTGAGCCTCTGACTGCAACCCCTGGGTGTTTGGGATTTGTCTTCTGATGCTGGGATCCTGCCTTTGTGGCTTGGTGACAGTCAGGATGGCTTATTTCTGAGGTGCTGGGATGGGTAGGATTGGGAGGAGTCAGATGGCAGTACTGGCCCTGACCACCCCCCTCCTCGGGCCCCTGACACACAGACAGACCTTGCCAGGAGCCTGGGCTGGGGTGGCCCTTGCATTTGGGCTTACATGGTGTGACTCGGCCAAGCATTTCCCCGGGAGTGGAACTCAATGTCTGGTCCTCAAGCCGGGGCTGGGACTGTTCTGAGATGGGACGTCATGGGAGGAAGAATAAGTGGTGTACTTTTTTGAGAGTTCTTTCTACCTGCCAGGTGCCACGCAAAGACTTTCCACACACATTCGTTCACTGAATTCTCATTTTGAAGCTGTGATGTAGCTACTATTATTACCTCTATTTCATACCCAAGGAACCTAGAGCACAAAGACCCAGGTGACCCTCTCAAGCTCACACAGGTAAGGAAAGTAGGGACCTGATTCAAGCCTCAACAGTCAGATCCTATGTTTGGACCCACTCCGAGAGAGGGAGCAGAGGTTAAAGGTCAAAGGGCATCCACAGGTAAATCTAGGCTTTGCCACTTACTAGCTGTGTGGCTCTGAGTAGCTTGCCTAATGTCTCTGTGCCTTAGCTTCCTCACATGGATCAATGCCCACACCATACTTGGACTCTGATCAGGCACATAGTAAGTTCTCAGTAAACACTAGCTATTAGCTAACTAATATTAGTTTTTCACAGATGTGAAACTTAAAAGAGAGTGAGTCTTCGTCAACAGGGCTGAGGACCCTGTTCCAGCAGGATGCTGCACCTGGCACTGAGCTGAGGATGCAGGAAGGAGGGACTGGCCCAGAGTTCTGTAGACGGGTTAAGAGATGTGTACAGTGAACTCCAACAAACCTTACAAACAAGTCATCGGAGACAAAGGGGAAATTGCTCGATTCTGACTGGACACCTGGAAGGGCTTCAGGAAGAGGCAGTTTTTGACGTGGGTCATGGCAGAACCATGTGCATAGATGAGGTGGACATTTTTAAGCAGAGACAAGGAGATAAGGGGGGGTAGATATTTTGTCCTGCCATGTACCAGAGGATCAGTGCTGGGACAGTGGAGGGAAGGGAAGGAACTCGGAGTGTGCACCAGAGACCCCCAGGACCTGAGCAGTGCTTGCTCAGAGAGGAGGTCTGCCTGGTAGCAGGACCAGGGTGTTTATGATGAAGCCCTCCAGCTGGGACCATGCTCCCCGTCCCCATCCCAGCTCTGTGCTCAGGGGCCCCAGGAGTTCACAGCAAACATCCATTGCCACCAGGGTGGCTGTGCTGCTTGGCACAGGATCACTGGCTCCCCCGCCCAGGCAGAACCCAGGAGGGAAAGCAATCACTGTGCTCAGACCTGATGGCTCTCCAGGCCCCTTCCCTGAACAAAGGCAGCATTTATGGCTCCTGGCTGGGTGGGTGAGGTTCCCTGGGCTCTGTAGGACTGGGAATAGAGGTTTTCCTGGAGAGCAGAAGCCCCTTTCTGTGCCGTTGGAAAGTCACGAGGAAGTTTAGAAAGGGTCTGGGCGGTGGCATTTTGCCCTCAAAAATACAGCAAGAACTAGAAATTGGAAAGAATGTGGATGAAGTCACTCCTTCTCCCCGAGAGTTGCGGCAGCCCCGACTGGCTCCCAGGCCTCAGGAATTTGGGGAACCTTCAGAGAGCAGCAAGTTCATGTCAGGGGCAGCTGCCTTCCAGGACAGGGGACTTCTGGCATCCCAGTGCCAGGCCACCCTACTGGACTCAGGGAGGAGGCCGCCAGTGCTTGCTGCCTATGTGTGGGGCTGGCCTAGTGCCTCCGGGCTCAGGCGCTCCGACAAGGAAGATGAGGCCATGTGCTAGCCCAGCTCCAAGACCCTCCTGAAACTCCATGCTTCAGACCAGCACAGGGGGCGGGGGCAATTCCAGGTGCTCCACCCTTACTATGCTGTTCCTGTGGCTTCGAGACCTAGATGAAGGCCTAAGCTCTCAAGTTTTTCCCCAAATAGTTCATTCCTCCAAACCCTGCATGGGCCTGCTCTGGGGCCAGGGATTCCTATGGTCAGGCTTATAACTTGGGGTCCAGAGACTGTGTCTCCAATAAGGCTCCTCTTCCAAGTAGGTATCCCATGCCAGGAAAAGGCAGGGGTGAATTCCAGGCAGGCCTGGGAAGACTTGGCAAACTCAGGAAAGAGAAGGGGTTTGAAGAAACTTTTTGACCAGAGTTTAAAATCTGGCAGGAAGATAAGTGAGGAAGAGAGAAGTAGGAATAGCAACGGAGCCCCACCTCCAGCGGTGGGGAGGAGGAAAGAAAGGCAGAGAGGCCAAGAACAGAGACTCAGGGGGCCAGTATCAAGAGAGAGGAGAAGGACAGAGGCTCCAGGGGAAGACTCCAGGAGGAAGGAATGGAGAGGGAGGAGAGAGGGAGGACATCTCTGGGCTCCAGCCTGCCTGCTCTCCTGGGCTCTGTGTGGTGGGTCCTTGGGGTGCAGCCTCTGTGGGGGCTTCTTCCCTAAGGTTCTGGGCCAGGATGTCCTCACCCACTTCTGACCAGAGCCTACTAGGTTTGTCTGTTTGTCTGTCTGTATTGAACCCAGGAGTAGATGCTGATAAAACTCAAGCCAGTTTGGGTTCCAGTACTGGCATGTGATGTGGCTGTGGCCAGAGAGACATAACAGGGGTTCTGCAGGCAGAGAAAGGGGGCTCCTGGGAAAGCCCTCTCACTTGCTAATCAGCAGCCACATGTGGCAGGAAAGGCCTCCTTCTCTGAGCTCTCCCACCTGTGTGAGTCCCCTGGAACTGCCACATCCACCGTGTCACAGACGGCCACACGGAGCCCTGAACTCACCAAGGCTGAGTCACTGGACGGCTTGTTGTGAGATGTCACGTATTTGCCTCATGTTTTAGTCATGAATTGTTACTTAAAGCCACAAACATTTAAAGACATTTAAGTTCTAATGTTTTTATATTTATTTATTATGGTGGTGGAGCCTCATGCTTGCTAGGCAAGTGCTGTACCACTGAGTCACATCCCTAGCCTGATGTTTAAGTTTTCAGGAAAGAATTTACCAGCCACTCTCTGAAGGCCAGGAGATAAGGACTGGCCCGGGCACTAAAGGGTGGGTACAGGGGAGGCAGACACTTGACTTGCCCCACACGGGAGAACTTTGAACTTGGAACGTGCCAAGTTATGACCCAGGCCTGAACCTTCCACTAACCCACTGTGCGGCCTTGGACAAGTCAGCTGTTGTTCCTGAGTGCTGTTATTCTCACCTGGGAAGTGGGGAGGATGGCAGGTGTGGGGTAAGGCAGGCAGGGTATGTTGATGTTAATAGTCCCTTTCCTTTTTGTAGAGTCGGTGAGTCATTTTGGTAATCTGACCTATAAAGACCCCCTTGGGTGGAATTATTGCCCTCACTTCAAAGAGGACGTGGAAGCCCAGACCCCTTCAGGTCTTGCCCAAGAGCCACAGCCATCGAGTGGCAGAGCAGGGATGTATACCTAGCATCAAGTCCTGGCTGGGTCTACACTGGCCTGGGAGGGACTGAGGGGCGCCTAGTCACGCTTTAGAGTGAATTAACTTCAGACTCTGCCAACTGATCATTATAGCCAAAACTCAGGCACTGAGAAGGAGGGTACTCTGGCACTGAGGGAGGGGAAGGAGCTTGAGAGACCTGGAGGCCAAGCGCCACCTAAGCAAAGCAGGCAGGTGAGCTCGCCTGGTGCTGCGCTGTGGTAGGTGTGCCTGGGCCACTGCATCAGAGGTAAGGGCTCCACTTTCAGATGTCTCCTGTTGACACTAGCCTAGGTCTTGGAAACCCAGGTTCCATTTCCTCTGCACCTTCTAGTTGTGTGATCATGGGCAAGTCCCTTAACCTCTCTGAGCCTCATTTTCCCCGCCTAGAGAATGGAAGCACTACTTCTTGCCCCTCCTCTGTTGATATTCCACAGGTGGGATGGTGAGGTGCTCTGTCGACTATAAAGCATTAGACAAGTCGATGTGATTGCTTGTGACTGTGAGGGAGAAAGAGGAGCCACCTATGTTAACAAGCAAAGCACAAGACCTCTTGTATGATGGAGCTTGGGTCCTGCTTTGGGGTCACTGGGGACTTCCCCCAGTTCCAGGACAAACAGCAATTTGCCTGCAAGACGTTGACAAAAAGCCAGAGCACACGAAGGGCAGCCTGTTAGAACCAACCTGGTGAGGCGCAGGCTGCCTTTAGTTAACGAGGTGTGAGCCTGAAGGTGCGAGACCCGGGTGGATTCTGCAGAGCCTGCTGGCTTTGATCCCCTTTCTCCTATAAAATGTTATTTCTGCTCTCGGCCCCTCAAATTCCTAGACGGACGACTCAGTCTGGGCTGCCCGTGGAATTTGCAGAGAGTAAGTTTTTGAAAAACCACACTCGGGAACAATGGTTACCAGAAGTGTCTGAGTCTCAGAGGAAAAACAAAACCCCCGGCCCCCGTTTGCGAGGGCTTCCCAAACATCCCTCCACCGAATGCCAGGCAGGCCATTGAGTGACGAGCTAGTGTACCCTGGGCTTCTGGCCATGAGATAAACCACCAGCAGACACCACTGGCTATGATGGAGCAGATGCCTCAGAGACCCTTCCCCGGGGAAGGAACGGCCTGGGCACAGAGGGCTGGCTCTCCTTGGTCCCTGCCACTCTTCCCCAGGATAAGCAGGGCACAAAGGAGCTTGGGAAGGACAGTGCTTGACTTATCTTTAAGTTCTTCAAATTGTAATTCTAATTATGGAATTATGTAATTATATGTGCTTAGTCTTAAAAAGTCAAATAATACCATAAAATTTGTTCATTTGTTTTGGTACCAGGTATTGAACCCAGAGGTGCTTACCTCGTGAGCCACATCCCCAGCCCTTTTTTTGTATTTTAGAGACAGGGTCTCGCTGAGTTGCTTAGGGCCTCACTAAGTTGCGAAAGCTGGCTTCGAACTCATGATCCTCCTGCCACAGCCTCCCAAGCTGCTGGGATTACAGGCATGCGCTACCACACCCGGCCATAATACTGTAAAATTTATAACAAAAATGAAGTCTCTGGAACTACCATCCTGTACACCAAAAGCATCCATTTTTAGAGTATATTTACTTGCATGTTTCTATTTAGCCAACCTTTCTGGTTTTTTCTTTTAATTGATTTTCTGATAAGTAAATGGATAACATTGTGAACTGGCTAAATCAAGCTGTCTGATGTAGCATTAAGTAAGAACTTAAATTTTTTTTTGTGGTGGTGAGGACACTTCAAGTGTACTCCCTTAGCAATGTTTAGGTATGCAATACATTGTTATTAACTACAGTGACCATGATGTGCAATAGATCTCTTGAACTTTTTCTGTCTAACTGAAATTGCGTGTCCTTTGACCAACAGTCTCCTGGGCCCAGCCTCTTAGGACCACTGTTGTAATCTCTGCTCCTATAAGTTTGACTTTTGTGGTCTCACACATCAGTGAGATCATGTGGCATCTATCTTTCTGTGCCCAGGTGACTTCATTTAGCAGCATCATGTCCAGGTTCCTCTGTGTCATCATAGATGATAAGGTTTACCTCTTTTTTTAAGGGTGAATAATATTCCATTGTTTAAAACCACATTTTCTTTATCCATTCATCAACCCATGGGCGTTTATGTTGATTCCATTTCTTGGCTATTGTGAATAGGGCTGCCACGAACATGGAAGGGCAGATGTGTCTTCTATGTTGATATATACATATATTTTTGGTATCAGGGACTAAACCCAGAGGTACTTAACCACAAGCTATATCCCCAGATCCCCAGCCCTTTTTTATTTTAAATTTTGAGGCAGGTTCTCACTAAGTTGCTTAGGGCCTTGCTAAATGGATTCTGGATTTTTAAAATTTTGGACATTTACCATTAACTGTCACATATGACCACTTAGCTCTCTTGTACTTCTCTCTCAGTCCTAAAACACAAATGCACATGCGCATGTGTGCACACACGCTCACATACTTCTACCTGTCAATATGATTGAACCACAATTTTTGCTCAAGTCTCTAATTCAGCATTACCGTGATTATGATTGTAAAGACTAGATTATTAGAAGGAGATGAATTAAAGCCACTGGGCAAGGCTTTATTGGAATATATGCTCTCAGGCTGAATTCTCCCTTCCATCAGAATGTGTCCAGGAGAAACGGCCCTGGGGCTCCAGTGTAGAGAGAATTTCAAAAGGCCCGGTCAGGAAGGGGAGGGCTTGGGGGCAGGAAGAGGAGGCCAGAGTCCTTCCTGGATAGGTCTGGAAAAACCCGCTGATTGATAGGAGGCGTGTCTACTGGTGACCTCAGTGTCTGGCTGGCAGCTCCATTTTATAGCTGCCCTGTTCCCAGCTGCCCTGACCGGTCCCTCTAATTGGACATCCTGGACCTGATCCGACCTAACAATGATTATGTAAATATGATTCAGGACTGAGCTACCTAGAGTACTAGATGACATTTTCTTTTGAATGACTTTTTTTCATGAGTTAATAATTGCCTTTCCCTTTCATTTCTTTCTATGAAGCTATGATTAATTTAGCCCCAAACTTTGGAACAGAACTATAAACATTTCTTTACTGAATTAAACGTACCCCATAAGCTTAGGTCCCTCTTTTCTGGAGCCATCCTGTAGAAGCCTTCTGTCCCCTGCTACAATCTCCACTGGTTGCTGGCTAAGCCTGCATAGATCTGTGATCCTGGGCAATAACAAGAATAGCCCAGGTAAACAGTTTCAAGAACAACGGCCTGTGATGGTTAATTTTCTTTTCAACCTGACTGGCCAAGGGTGCCCAGATTGCACATGATTCAAGGGTGTTCCCAGATGAGACGAGCATTTGAATCGGGGACCTCTGTAAAGTAGACTGTCTTCCTCAGCGGTGGTTGACATGGTTATGGTTTGGATGTGAGGTGTCCCCAAAAGCTCACGTGTGAGACAATGCAAGAAGGTTTGGAGGAGAAATGATTGGGTTATAGCCTTAACCTCATCCGTGAATTAATCCCCTGATAGGGATTAACTGAGTGGTAACTGAAGTGGTAGGGTGTGGCTAGCGGAGGTGGGAATTGGGGTGTGGCTAATGGGGTATATATTTTGTATCTGGCCAATGGAGATCTCTCTCTCTCTCTCTCTGCTTTCTGATCACCATGTAAGCTGCTTCTCTCTGCCACACTCTTCCACCATGATGTTCTGCCTCACCTCGAGCCCCAAGAAATGGAGCCAGCTTTCTATGGACTAAGACCTCTGGAACCTCTGAGCCCCCAAGTAAACTGCTCCTCCTTTACAATTGTTCTTGTCAGGTCTTTTTGTCACAGCGGTGAAAAAGCTGTCTAAAACAGGCATTGTGCAATCTGGTGAGGATCTGGGTAGAACAAAAGAAAGAAGGAGGAATGAACCCCCTGCTTCCTGCCTGCCGATTGAGCTGGAGCACCGCATCTCACCTCCTCTTGCCCTTGACCTGGGACGTACTCCCTTGGCTCCCAGTTCTCAGGCCGTCAGAATCACACTGAATGACAACACTGGCTTTCCTGGGCTTCCAGTTTGCAGGATGGCAGATGGTGGGACTTCTCAGCCTCCATAGTGGTGTGGGCCAATCCCACAATGCCTCTGGCTGTTTCCCGGGAGAAACCTAATTCACTGCCTTGATGAGCAGACTCTACACTGGTGGGAACAGAGTGTGCAGCCTCCTAGGGACCAGCCTCCTAGCAATGTATTCTGGAAATAGGATGTGTTGGCCACGAGTGAGGAGTCTTCCTCACATGATTTCCATCTAACTATGGAAATCAGAGGCTTCCTGGTGGAGCTGATCTGTGAGCTGGGCTGTGGGTGATTAAGGTTTCACTATACAGAGAAATGAAAAAACCCAAATCACTGGGGACAGAGGAGGAAAAGAGCAGAGGCCAGAAAGCAATGTCGGATGAGTGTCTGTGTGTGGCCAGAACACAAAGCACATGGGTGTGCTGGAAATGAGGCTAGAAGGCAGGAGCTGAGGCTGGCGGTAGAGATCGAAGGCTGTGGGCACCCCTGGGTGCCAAGGAGTGCCTGCAAGCAGCAGCAACACCATTTATTCCATTCTAATGGCCTCAGGTGCTCTCACAAGGTGTATGTACTTTGTCCTCCGCTATAATGGAGGATATTCCAAACTGACTTTCAAGGTTTGGAACGAGAGGATCTTTCTGTTATGGAACACGACAGGCAAGTCGAGGCTAGAAAGAGGGGATTCCAGGAAAGGAGGCCTGTGCAGCCAGGAGCTAAGGATGGCCGTGCTCTCTGAAATGCAGTGTGAGAGGTGTCCTGTTTATGTGTCTCTGTGTCCCCAGAGCCAAGACAGGTGCCTGTATCCAGAAGGGTTTTGTGATTATTTGATGAGTGGATGGATGAATGAGCCCTTGAAGAGACCAGAAGCCTCCCAAGATACACAGTGCAGCCTTTGCCCCAGCACCTGGGCCCCAGGGGAGGGTCCCCATGACTCACAAACCCACAGACCCATAGACTTCCAGCCCCTTCATCAAGAACTGGGGAGTCCTGCGTTGTCTGTGGCCGTCTCACGTGCCCCTTTCTCTGACACCACATCCACCATAAACTTAAACTTTCTCAGAAACCTGGAAAGGAGATGCAGATTGCCATCAGCCCCTCCCCTTTGAGCCCTACACACGTGCCTGATGAGAAGCAGCGCCAAAGCCCAGCTTCTCTCTCAGATGGAAGGGAATGCGAATTCTTCCACAGAGCAAGTCACCAATTAATCACCAATTAATATCTCTGCACTCTGGCTTTCTGCTGATATTTTTGCATGTGTCTTTGTTCATGGCAGTACTGGGGATTGAATCCAGGCGCACTCTACCACTGAGCTAGCTACAGCCTCAGTCCATTTTTTTTTTTGGTACTGGGGATTGAATGCAGTGTGCTTAAATTCTGAGGCACATCCCATCCCTTTTACTTTTTATTTTGAGACAAGGTCTCACTAAGTTGCTTAGGGCATTGCTAAGTTGCTGAGGCTAGCCTCCAACTTGCAATCCTCCGGTCTCAGCCTCCCTAGTTGCTAGAATTGCAGGCGTGTGCCACCACACTCGACTATCCCCAGTCCTTTTAATGTTTTATGTTGAGACAGGATCTCCCTAAATTGCCCAGGCTGGTCTCAACTTTGTAATTCTCCTGCCTCAGCCTCTCAAGTAGCTGGGATTATAGATGTGTACCACCAAGCTGGGCTCCACTGTCATTTTTAGTAGCTGCTAAAAATGCTGCCTGGGTTCACTAAAAGGGAGGTCCTTAGACAGGACACTGTGTGACCCTCCCTCCCTTCCCAGTCTGTCAGCAGCAGAGACCAGGGAGCAATACTAGCGTCAGGGTCAGTACTCTTGACCACTCTCTTGAGGTCTCCTCTGCCCTGAGCTCTCTGCCAGCTCTGGTCACGGGGCCCCGGCAAGACAGGCTGTGAGGTCACCCTGCAAAGGCTTTTCCAGGCACACCCCTCCACGTTCTCCTTTTCTTGAACCAGCGCAACCCATGATTCAGCGTCCAGGGATGAGGCCTGGAGAGGAGCTTCCAAAACAGGGTGAAAGGCACAGGAGAAAAAGGTCAGGCAACAGGGCTGCCTGCGTGTTGACAGGGCCACGGGAACTGAGCGGGGATACTACTTCCAGACAGACTGACCACATATTAAATCCTGGCTCTCTGCAACCTTCCAGGTTTGTGTGACCTCAGCCTGCTTATGAACTCTTTGAGTCACTGCTTCCTCATCTACAAATTGAAGCCTCCAGCCTCTAATTTTGGGGTAAGTGCAGCCCTAAAACAGAGCAGTGCTGTGCCATAAACTGTGCAGTTGCTGGTCGGCAGTGAGATGAAAACAGAAACGTAGGGCAAGGGTTCAGAAACTTTTCGAGCATCTTGAAAATGTCTAAAGTCATCTGAGCATGGTGGCACACTCCTCTAATCCCAGCAGATTGCTCTGGAGGCTGAGGCAGGAGGATTGCAAATTTGAGGACAGCCTCAGCAACTTAGCGAGGTCCTAAACAACTTAGTGAGACCCTGTCTTTAAATTAAATAATAATAATAATAATAAAAAGGGCTGTGGATGTGGCTCAGTGATTAAGCACCCCTGGGTTCAATCCCTAGTGCCAAAAAAAAGAAAAAGAAAAAAGAAATGCCTGAAGTCCAAGCACGTGCACAGTGCACTTGTCTCTTCCAACAGGGTGTAGACCAAATACTGGTCTTCATTGGACTGGAAATACACTCAAAAATTAAAAACAGGCTTTTGCCACCAATAATTTGGATCTTGTGAAGAATCTAGCTCCTCAATAAATAAGATCAGCAGCAGAATGTGGTAATGCCCAGAGGCTACTGGATTGGTATGTATCCCCTCTCCCCAAGCTGCTCAGGTTGGTTGACGGTAACCTCGCCCCTCCTTTTGAGAGATCTCCCTCTTCCATGCCTGGCACCAGGCTAGCGACAGAACTTCATCCTGGACTCTAACTTCCAGCTCAGCCCTCACATCCAGTTGCCAAATTCTGTCTCACCCACTTCCAGTTGTTTCTGCCCCTTTCCCTCTGGCCCTTCTGCCACCAGCAGAGCCCTGTTCTCACCATCACTAGGATGGTGGCAGCTTGTATACACTCTCCCCACATCCTGACCCTCCTAGCTCAACTGCATCTCCACGCTGCCTACAGGAGGAGTGCGATTTTAAAATTAAATGAGACTTGCATTAGAGAAGTTTTAGATTTATAGGAAAATTTCAAAAATAGTCCAGAGGTCCCATACACCGTTCAGTCAGCTTCCCCTACTGCTGACAGGCATCAGTCCATCTGTCACCATGGAAGAGCTGACACAGGTATGTTACTAGTAACTAAGCTCCAGGCCTATTTGGATGTCACTAGTTTTTTCCTAATATCCTTTCTCCATTCCAGAATCCCATCTAGGATGCCTCGTTACATTCAGTTATCATGTCTCAGGACAGTTTTTCAGCAGGGGGGGGGGGATCTGTTAAACAGACCTCAAGGATTTCTGTCTCCGAATGCCTTCTGTGGCTCAAGGATTTCTGTCTCCGAATGCCTTCTGTGGCTCCCCATGGCCAAATCCTGGGCCTGCTGCAGCCTGTCCCACGGTGCTCATGACTGCTCCTTTATTCCCGTGTTCTCCACTCAGCCTCATCCAAGTGGCTTGACTCCTGTAACTTTCTGGAGCTGTGGTGCTCTTTTCCCTTCTCAGGATATGAAAATCCTTCTTATCCTTCCAGAATAAACTGGAGTGAGATCTTCCAGGCCTTCCTGATCACCCACACCTGGCTCCCTGCACAGCCCACTGCTGATGCCTGCCCTGTCCTGTTCACTGCACTGTCTTTCTCCCCACCAGAGGTGGCTGTAGGGCAGTGGTCATGCGGGTGGGAGACCTCAGTTAGGTCATATAAGGTGAGTGTCTCAGCCTCTCTGACTCAATTTCCTCACCTGTAAAAGGAGGCCAAAATCGCAGATCCCCCAGGGGTGGGTAAGGGCCCAAACAAGGGATGTGTGCAGCCTGTATCTCATAGCACCTGCTGGGCACACAGTGGCCGTGTTGCTGTCCCTTCTGCCACCTCTATATCTACACCGGCCCCTCTGTGCAGAGGGTGGCACTTAACAGGCTTCAGAAACTGAATTTTATACCAACGTTCCATTACTCTGCCAAGATTGGCAGCATTTATCAAGCAGATCCACAAAAGAAAAGGGCATTGCTGACCCAGTGGAATAAATCACGAATGGTGGAATTCCAGGGAACAAACAGAAGAGGTATTTGGGAAAAGACATTTCCCGTCGGGGCTCCTAGGGTCACGCCCGTCTGCCTCTGATGAGGAACTCTGGCCCCAGAGTCTCAGAGCGCAGCCTCCCTGGCCCTAGAGAATTCCCACCGACTCCACAACAATGCTGCCAGAGCCAAGACGCGTACTGGCAGAGTGAGCAGCTGTCTCTGGGCTGAAACCACTCAGACAATCCCAAAGCCAACTCTGGGGACTGACACACGGTCCTTTGGGGATGACATGGCAAACAGGGTTTCCAACCACACAGGCAGGCTGCTGTCACATTAGTCACCACATGTTGGGGGAAAGGGTTCTTAGACATCAGCTCGGCGGGCAGATGAGGAAACTGAGGCACTAAGAGCAGAAAGGCACTGCCTACCACCAGTCTTCACCCATATGTTCATTCACTTATTAACTCATTCATTGCATAATCATTTCTGGAACATTCTGAACCCATGCTTTTGGAGACTAAATGATGAATGAATGGAGTCATATTCCTCATTTTTAAAAAATGCAGCCTGGGCTCAGTGGTGCCGTGACATCTCCAAATCATCTCTTTCAGTGAGCTCAGCCCTGCCTAAGAGGCAGGTGGCTTTGGCTGGGGTGAAAGGCTCAGGAGTTGTTCTGGCTCACCCACTGAGGAGCCTGAATCCCCACCAGATTCCAGGCCTTCTGGTTAAAGCCTTGTTTCCTTGTTCCCACTGGTTCCATGATTCTCACCTTGCAGGTCCCAATTTGTTCTCTTCCTTCTCTGTGCCCAGGCATCAGAACCATGCCCAGCACATGGGAGGGTGCTTAGCAAATATTTGCCAAATGAATGGAAATGCTATGTCAACTCAAAAGCCCAAAACAATGACCAGTATCAATATTGGACAGATTACATGTGATTGAGTTCATTTACTTCAGCCACTCAAGTGGACTTAGGTTGAAATCTCAGTCAACTTCTGACTGGACAACTCCCAGGGGCCTTAGGACAGTGGCTTCCCCTCTGGGAGCCTCAGTTTCCTCCTCTGCCTCACAACATCACATGAGAGCACTTCATAAAACACTCAGTTCCTGGTATACCACCACATGAAGGATAATCAAATAAAACAATTTGTTATGTTTGTCTATCGTTGTTTAGTTTGTCCTTTCATAGTTGGGCAGTTGAATATTCAGGAAGGGGAACAGGGACAAAAAATAGGCCCCAATTAGTGGCTCTCTGAATATTGATTACTGGTATCACTCACTGAGAATGGGGGATTGCTTGTTATCACAGCATCACCTGGTCCATCCTGACTAACACAAGACCCCTTCAGGACTCTGAAGAAAGCTTGGACCACAAGAAAAGGGTACAATTCATGCAAATTCAGAGCTTCTCAACTTTATTGACCTGGATTTCATATGTGTTCCTAAGATCCTTGATCTTAGGATGGCAGCCTCCTCTCAGTCTTGGAATCTGAGAGTTCCTGGTACTATGTCAGGGTTCACAGAGGTTCTCAAGGCTGTAATGTTGCAGAGGGGGGCAGACCTGACCCCAGAAGGCAAGCCCTAGGTTTGTGCCAGTGAGTCATCACTAGGGAATGAGCTTGGCCTTTTTTTTTTTTGGTTCATTTAAAATTTTTTTAATATTTTCTTGAGTTTGAGTTTGTTTTGCAGATGCTTCCATGAACCTAAGATTGTGTTTTGGATGTTTTTACTGCCAGCTACTTTGCGGCCCCTCCTAGTTGACAGCATCTTGCCATCAGGCCACAGAAGAAGGGTGCTTGTTGCTATTGTGGACAAACACTGAGAAAACAATCAGCTCACATGTGTGGCCCGAGCAGATGACCGAGGGCCCAGAGGGCCTTAGGCTACGGGTGGAGAGGGGGTCACTCTGAGGTCAGCTGAAGCCTAGCTCAGAGGCACCTCCATAGGTGGGAACAGGGCCACATGGCCCAGGACAGAAGGTCATGACAAAACAGAGCTGAGAACAACAGAGATTTCGGCACCCTGAGGAGTCCTCATTTGCAGCTGGGGTCCCACTCAGCCCCACTCTGGGTCACATATTGCCCTCTGACTGAAAGGTCTAGCTGCTCCAGGGCCAACTGGTGAGCTCAGACAGCCACCCAGGGATGTCTCCACACTTCAGAGTGGACAGTGGTCTTCAGGGTTAGGATGCTTGGTTTCAACCAAAAGGAAAGAAGGAAATTTGAGTGTCTGGAGTAAGGGGACAAACGTGCATAATAATACTGTCACAGCAAACTGTGTACACCATGTTTAGGGGCCAGGCACTAATTTAGGCATTGGTTAGATTGAGATGATAGGTAGAGGACAGACAGATAGCTAACAGATTTACAAAATTAATTCTGACAGTAGCCTACTCTGTGGGTGGAGTTATTACCACTGTTTTAACACTGGGGACTGAGGCTCAGGAGGTCTTTACCCTCCAGAGCCACCTTCTCCTTTGTCTGCCCTGCCCTGTACTCTGGGAGTTTATTTCTATCCTCAGCCTTACCTGTTCCCCCTCCGGAGTTCTGCTTGGATTTGGCCTGTGCCTCCCTGGCAGGAGAACTGGGAGGCCAAAGGGGAGACCCTACTTCCTCCCTACCAGCCTGGTTTTAAACCTAGGTCTGCTTAACCATGGAGCCACATCCCCAGCCCTTTTCACATTTTATTTAGAGACAGGGCCTCACTAGGTTGCTGAGACTGGCCTCGAACTTGCAATCCTCCTGCCTCAGCATCCCGAGTTGCTGGGAGCCCTGGTTCAGAAGAGCTTTTCAACTTTCTCCAGCCACAGCTCTCATCCTCATCCCCTCTCCCAGGGCTCAGCCATTAACCCTTCCCATCACGTGCTCTCAACCCTAAGCCCCTCAGTGCCAGAGGTGGAACAGGCCTCTCTGTAGGAGTCTCTGGGGCTGCCCTATCTTTGTGAGTTCCTTAACCCCCTGTACACCTGCAAAAGAGCCCTTTCTGCAAACTCCACAGGTGTCTCCCGTAGGACCTTGCTTACCACTCATCTGTGAGAGGCAAGGACACCATTCACACCCTACAGTACAGCTCTAGGCTGCCAGGCACCTGGTGACCACCATGCCACGTGCCTCATCAGCAAAAGCCAACATCTCCAGGGCTTCTGCACTTGCAGGTCTCTGTGCATTGCACTGTAGAAAAGGATCAGTGGGGTCTGGGCCCTGAGGTCAGTATCTACACTGACCTGTGACTTTACGCACCAGGTGTACTCAGCTCAGTCAGGGGGCCTCTCCAGACAAGGTTCACAGGCTGAAACTGACTAAGGGTGCCGAAGATTCCTGCCACTCATCTGGCTCTCAGTCCTGAGTGTTCTTTGAGTGACATGATTGCTACCATAGTCCTGCTGTCAATTGTTGGAGGATGTGTATTTCAATTCTTGGAGCTAGGAAGATTGTCTTTCAGAGAGAAAGGATACATAGCAAGGTGGTGGGGACCGAGCCATGGGGGAAAGTTGCTACCAAACTTATACCACAGTCATGGCTGGGACTGGGAACTTGGTAGCTGCCTTCTAGTCCATCCCCCTGCATCTAGACTCTGTCTCTCCTAAACCAGCACAAGCAGTCAACCATGTTAGTGTCCAGGCTTGAAAGAACCTCCTCAAGAAACCTCCAGTCCCATCCTACACATAGATAGTATTCTCTCCTTCCCACACACATAGTCAAAACTCCAGCCATCTTCTGGATGTGCGGGCTTCTGAGGCTGCTAGGGCTTTCAGGGTTCTCTCTCTAGTCTGTGGACAGAAGACACCCCTGCTACATGACAAACGTAGAGGATGGCCATAGCAACCTCTGAAGCTTTCCCCACACCAAAGCACAACAAATGATGTTGAAGCCCAAAGGGACCTTGAGACCATCCAGGCCAGTGCCTCACTTTGCAGAGAGGGGAACCAAGGCCCCAGAAGGGGTGTAGCTTGGGCTGGTCCTCCTGGCTCCGTGTGCCAGTGGAGGCATACAGCTCCTGAAAGCGAGGGTAGCTCTTTCCATAGAAAAGAGCCAAACGTGGAGTTGGGAGGAAGGTGAGCTCGGCATCCTCACCACTGCTGACATTCCCAGGCTCCTCTGTGGGAAGCCTCTTTTGATGCCTGAAAGCTGGTAACTGGGAGAAGTCAGTGTGACTCACAAAACAGACACTGTTTTGATTTTTCCTCTTTCCTAAAAATCTCAACTATTGGATTTTGTTTTTCAGGGCCAGATTCAGTTTAATGATTTTCTTTCTCCCTTCCTGAGATTTTTTTTCCCCTGTTGCCATGGGAACACCCAAGTCCCTTCTCCAGCTGTCATAAAGCTACCTGAATGACACAGAGAAGATGGAGAGGCTTGCTCGGCCACTGCCGCAGATGCAGCCAAGGCAGGACTGAGCGGCTACACCCCACGTCTGACTCACAGCCAGCCCAGGACACCTGCCTCGCTGGCCATGTGGTGTTGCTGTCCTTGTATGACTCCTTTGGTCCCCAACTTTTGAGCCTTCTGGGGACCCAGACCTACAGTTCCTTACTTAGTTCCTGCCTCGGCAGCCCTCTCCACGAAGAGCTCCCTCCAGAGGCTCTGGCCTGCTGAACCTCCTGCCAGACCACCCCAGCCTCCCCTTGGCCTCCCTGCCGCTCATCCTTCCCGTAGCCATCTTTTATTGCTTAATTTTTATTTAATCAAAGTATACATGCATATTTTCAAAAATATATGAATGCAAAGTAGGAATAGAAGGAAATTTGCTTAATCAGATAAAAGAATACATACCTACAAAAATATTACTGCTTAGCCTTGGGTCTGGCAGATCTGTTCTCTTTTTTTTGTACCTGAGACCTCTGCTAGCTCCTCCGTCAGGCCAAGAAGCATCCAATCTTGAATCCCCCTCTTCCCATTTATTGGAGCTTCAGGTGCTGGAAAGTCACTGTATTCTCACATCTGGCATCGTTTAATCCAGATATCAGTGGGGGTAGAAATAATAACCCAGAACCTTGTGACACTTTGGGTCCCAATGATCAGCACAAGTCCTACTTGGAGACTGTGTATTACAGCAGACTGAAGCAAGAAGGTCCAGGCTTCTAAATGACACATTTCACGATAAAGCTGCTTAGAATGAAGTCTTCCATAAGCCAACCACAAGATTCCCTCAGCCAGAACACGCTTCTCCCCAAAGTTCATGAATGCATGCTGGTTGGTTGGAGTTTATTAAGTTGATTAATAAATATCTGACATGAAAAAAATTCCATATCAGATATGATATGGAAAGTACAATGTTGAACACTTTCTAAAATCAAGAAGGAGACCAGAATGTTTACAACACCAGTTTCAGTTACCAGAGTGTGGGAAGTCTTAATCAGTGACAAACAGAAACAGTCAACAAAGAAGGTAAGAAGTGCCACTAGGGATGTAGCTCAGTGGTAAAGTGTGTGCTTAGCATGAATGAGGCCCTAGGTTCCATGCCCAGCATCAAGAAAAATTTGAAAAGTAGCACAGGCCAGAACATACTTCCTAAGGTCCTCATTTAAAAAAAAATCTTTAAGTATTTTTATCACTTAAAGAAAAGTATAAGCTCCTCAAATCCTAAGGAGGAATAAGGTGGATGTGGTAAATTAAAGAAGGACACCAATTCTCTCTGCTGGATTCTGGCTATCTGTAGTGACTTGCTTGACCAGAGTGATGGACAGGGCAAATTTCACAAGAAATTTGAAGGTTCTCTCCTTGCCCTCTTGGAATGCTTTGTCTGGGGTCCCTGAATCCCAGTGTAAGAAGTCCTTGCACCAAAGGTCCCTGAAATCTTCAGTACTGGAGAGGCACAGGGAGCTCTTCAGTCAGCCGTTCACAACAAGCTCAGTCTTCACCTGTCCCTGTCAAGGTGCTAGACACACGTGTGAGTGTGTTTCCACCACCTCTAGATAGCGCCACTACCTTGGGACCAAGTCTTCCACATGAGAGACTTAAGGGGACATCCCAGAGCCAAACTAACACTCATATTTTTGGGGAGCACCAGCCTATCAGAGCTCTCTGTTAGGTGTTTGGGGCTACAGCAGAGAACTTGATGCCCACTTTGGGGTCAGTAAAAGAGATAAGGCATGCACCCCAAGAGAAATGCCAGTCAAGTCTCATAGGAACTCAGAGGTGGGAGAAATCTCTACCAGCTAAAGGAACCAGGGAAGGCTCCCTAGGGGAGATGACTCCCAAACTTGGCCTTGAAGGCTGGTGCGCTCTGAATATGGGGAATTGGAGGGAGCCCATTTCAGATCAAGGTCCTGGGTGGAAGGCACAAAGAGTAGCTCCTTTCAGCCAGACCTTAGGAGAGATGGCAGAAGCAGGGTGGAACACCTCCCAACCCTCACAAACCTGACCTGACCCCAGGACCAACTGGACAACACCAGCTCATACATGTGTCTGTGTCACTTGGGGCTATTTGCAACATTTTCCATGTGCACATCTTCTTCTTTTTTTTTTAATAAAGGAAATTTATTGTTTACCCTGAAAACTTCAGAGATACATGTTGATTGGTACATGGCGAGTTGATTAGAATCCCAAATAATGTGACTTATAACATGTTTTTTTTCTTTCAATTTCTTATAGTTGCTTCATTGATGTTGACTCTGTTTTGGACAAACTTCACCCAATTCGTGATCCTAAATTGGTTTCCAGGATGTCTGAGAGCTATATGCATCCTCATTCAAGAAACAGCAAAGACCAGAACCTATGCCAATATACTCAGGAAAAAGGTCTTAGTTACTCTGATTGAATCAGTTTAAATAATTACCATTTCCAAACTGGTCATTATTATCAACAGAGATGGTGCATTCAGATTGGCTCTGCCAATCAGGGCTCACCTCTGGGGCAGGTGAGGCTGATTCCATCTAAATCATAAAGCTGAGAATGGAGGGAAGAGGTAGGTTTTGAAAAGAAATTCAGGCTACTTTTCCAAGAAGAAAAATGGATGCAGGGCAGTCAATAGCAGGAATTCATTACAGATATTTCCAGAGTTTATTTCCTATTTACTCTCTTAGAGAGAAGTTCAAGACTTTAATACAAAACCCATGTGCACATCTTCTATCAACTCAAAAGCAAGCACTTCAAGGTCCTGGACTGTTTCTTTGATGGGACAAATCACTGCATGAAGGAGGTGCACAGTAAGCACTTGCTGCTTGCTTCACTCATCATCCAACAGATGTTTATTGTGCACCTACTGTGTATCAGGCAGGGCGTGTTCTAGTCACTGGTGTTGAGCAATGAACAGAAGAGATGGTGGTGTCCCCCTGGGGCACTGACACTTCAGTGGAAGCTTCAGGCATGGGCTCCTTCATGGCTGGCTGGAAAGTCATTCACCCTGAAGATTGAGAAAGCACTAGGGTACTAGCTGGGCACCCTTGGGCCTGGTTCTAACCTCAGCTCCCTCCTGAGTGTTGTTTGACTTTGGGGAAGCTCTGTTACCTCTGTGAGCTTGTATTCTGTTTATAAAATGGCATTCATCGACCCACCCCACAGTGCCGTGGCGGGGCTAAAATGGAACAATCTGGAAAAAATGTCCAACATGGTGCCTGAACTTAATTATGCCTCTGCTTCACAAACATTCTTTCCTCTCCCCTCCCCACCTGGAGGCCTCAGTTTCCTCATCTTTTTATAATGATCAGTGCGGGCCAGCTGATCTGCTGTCAAAGACCCTTCTCCCAGCTCTGACATTTTGTGATTCCAAAACTCCAAAATGGCAGGGGCAATGGGAGGGCTCAGGATCGTTCCTCACAGACAATCAGCACCCATATGAAGTCACCTAGCCTCCCTGGCATTCATCAGGTCTTCCCTTTATGTGCCCCGGGGTTGGGGGCCTGCTTACTCCCCTAAGCCTCACTGGCTGCTCTTCTGAGTGTAAATGGCTTTACCATCCGCGAGCGCCGCTTCCCCGTGCCCCTGCAAACCCTCTTATGCAACCCTGTCTGGGGAGACAGCAAATGAGCACAGCTAAAAATACCTCATTTTTGTGTGTGTGGCAGGGGAGGGGTTGTGGGAAGGTGGGTGACATTCCAAAGTGCTCTGGATGTTTGTCTGAGCTTTGCTAGGAACACAGGAAATAAGAATACAGGAGCTGCAGCTCTGGCCACAATGGCCCGCCCCACAGCCCTTTCCATCCGGGACTCTGAAATGCCCACTTCCTCCTTCCTAGGTAATGCATCAACCTCACGGTGCAACCCATGCTTCTGTAGTCGACACGCTGGTCCCCACCCAGATACGCTCAGATCCCGTCCTCCAGCTTCTTGGAGTTTTGCTGCTAAAATGGCCAGCACCTGTGACCCTCAAAGCACTGTCGTCTGATGCTGCAGGTGGGAGACGTGGAGCCCACTCACCCCACCTCATAGCCAGGGCCTGATGGGAGTGGGGTTCCATGAAGGTTGCTTGCACTTCAGAGCTGCCAGGGAAGCACTGAGCGGTGGACTTCACCCGCCATGGTGCCCTTGGTTGGCTCCTTCTCCTGTACCCTGCCTCCCATTTCTTTAGCAGTGTTCAGAAGGAGCTCAATTTACCCATCACACCTGAACTTGGCTTGACTCCAGGTGTGCTTCTGGGAGAACTCCACTTGTGAAGCCAACCTCCAGGAACCCAGGGTGACCCTGGACTAACTTCTTTCCTGCCCACTCCTGGTGAACAGCCTGCAGCCTCCTCTCTGTTGGTCACCGGTGAGCATCAAAGTGCTCCCTATCCACATGTTGCAGCCCTCTTCTGTAGTCACCAGTTCCCAGAGTGTGGCACTGGAGTGACCTGGGTGTTTATAAAAAGGAAGACATCTGCATTCTAAATAGTTTGCTCTATTCCTCCCCGTATTTTTACTTTTGTTTGTTTGTTTGTTTCGGAGTGGGGAATCTCTCTGTGTTAACCAGGTTGGACTTGAACTTCTGGACTCAAGCAATCCCATCTCAGCCTCCTGAGTACCTGGAGCTGAGGATGTGCACCACTACAACCAGCTTCCTGTGCACATTGTATGATGAGAATATTTGCCTAGAGGATCTTGGACTATTTCTTATCCCTCTTGCCAGACCTCAAGCTCCTTGTAAGAGGGCTGTTTTCTTACATGTTGTGCAAAATGATTTGATTTGCATCAAGCCATTTGATCCTCCAAACCACATCATGTACTTTTTAAAAAAAAGTTGTTATTATATCCACCATAAATAACAAGACTCAAGAAAGTATTGGATAGATTATCTAGGTGACCTTTAAGTCCCCCTCCTTTGAGTCTATTCTGTTTTAATCTTCTCTATGACTCTACCCAAGTCAATCAAATGGTTATACAGAAGGGAAGGATCAGATTTACCTGCATGATCTATTTAAGTACAATAATCCATTGAAATTGGTATTTATAACCTCTATTTTAGAAGTTATAAAACAAACTAAATGTGGTTAAAGGAAATAATAATCACTACTTTTTCAAGTGCCAGTGACATAATCCTCATTCAAATCAACAAGTAAAAAAGTATTTATTGCAGTAGCTGACTTCAGGCCTGGCTGATCCTAGGACTCTCAGGATGTCAAGTCACTTCTTCTATGTGACTGGGGAAGAAGATTCCAGGAAGCTCCCAAGGCATTCTAAGAGTCTGTGGTCCCAGAAGAAGGGAGGACCCCTGCTGATACCCCATGTTCTCCTTTGGGGAACATGGAGAAAGAGGAAGAAGAGGAGGAAGGAAGCTAAAGGAAGATCCTCACGAATCCTGCCCTGATCAGAGCCTGCCACCAGAACCAATCATTTCAGCTAGATTATGAGTCTCTGAATGGCCAGACTTGGGCCTTGTGTGCACACCTGGTTAGCAGGGACAGGCCAGCCCCATCTGAACAACAGGGAGTAGAAAGGAAGAGGGAAGACCAAGAGACTGAGCCACAAGCGGATTGCCAAAGGTCAAGGGCTTAGTAAGTGGCCAAGCTGAGATCTGAGCCAAGGTCTTCTGCCTGGATGCTGAGGATTGATTCCATGACAACACAACTGTGATCCACAAGACCTTGTCTGTGCCCGAGGTACATCAAGGTCAACATCAGCAGCTATGTAGCTATATTAAATCTACTGGACACTGTTGGCTTTTTAGATTGCTTTAACCAACTCTCTCTTCTTCCTCATCCCTAGAAAACTGTAAGACATGTAGATTAATAATTGATTCATGTGCATTTATGGGAAAAATACTAAGACATTCTTCGTATCCTTTACCTACTGTTTCCCAGTTGGTAACACCTTGTAAAATCAAACACAAAATCACAACTAAGATATTGACATTGATGTAGCCAAGACAAGGACATTTCCAACCACCAGGAGCTCACATGATGCCCTTTAAAAGCCATGCCCTCTTCTTTCCTGTCCTTCGTCTTCCTTAACTCCTGGCAACAATTTAAACAGTTACATGTTCTCTATAATTTTGTTGTTTAAAGGGTGTACTGTTAGTGGAACCATACAGTGTGTCACCTTTGGGGACTGGCTCTCTTCACTCAGCATAGTTCTCTGGGGATTCAGCCAGTTTTTGCATGTCCATTCCTTTTCACTGCCGAGTAGTATTCCGGGACATGGCTGTGCCACAGTTTAACCATTCATCTGTTAGAGAATACCTGGATTGTTTCTAGTTTGGGACTGGTACAAATAAAATTGCTATGAACATTCACATATAGTGGTTAAGTGAATAGAAGTATTCTTTTCCCTAGGATAAATACCCATGAGTGCAATTAAATGCTAGGTCATGTGGTTGATGCATGGTTAGTTTTTAAAGAAACTGTATACTGTGTTCCAGAACAGCCACACCCTTTTTTATTCTCACCAGATAGGTGTGCCCTGAGAGCCTCTTGGCACTGCCACTATGTTCTGATTTTAACCGTTCTGATGGTTGTGTAGCACTGGACTTTTAATTTTGCGTTGCTTTAATGGCTGATGATGGTAAATATTTCTCTGCATGCTAACTTGCCATCTGTACGTCTGTTTGTTCTGGGTGGAATGTCTGTGCACATCTCTTGCCCTTTTTCTAATTGGATGTTTTTGTTGTCACATTTTTAAGCTCTAGATAGTCTAAATTCCAGTCCTTTTTCAGGTATGTGGTATGCTCATATTTTCTCCGGGTCTCAATTTGTTTTTCATCCACTTAACAGGGAATTTTCAGAGCAAAAGCTTTTCATTGTGATGAGGTCAAATTTATATATTCCCTCTTTTGTTCAGTACTCGGACTGAACCCAGGGGTGCTCTACCACCAAGCTACATCCCCAGTTCTTTTTATTTTGTATTTTGAGACAAGAACTTTCTACATGCCCAGGCTGGCCTTGAACTTGTGATCCTCCTACCTCAGTCTCCTAGGTCACTGGTTTCACAGAAGTGTGCTACCACACTGGGTGACATCTTTCTTTTTTATGGGTCATGCTTTTGATTTTTTTTTTTAAAGAAGGAATGTGGCTCAGTGGTAGAACACTTGCCTGGCATGTTCTAGAACACTTTGCCTGACACAGCCAAAAGAAAATAGAAAAGAAAAAACTGATTGTATTGAAGAACTCCTTGTCTAGCTGCAGCTTACCAAGATGTGATGTTAGCTATGGGGTTTTTCCGTAGATGCTCTTTATCAAGTTCAGGAAATTCCTCTCTATTCTGAGATTTGTTTTTCAATGATGAATAAGGATTGAATTCTGTCAGGTGCTTTTTCTTCATCAAATGATATGATTATGTGTATTTCTTCTGTATCTGTTAATATGAGGACCATATTGATTGATCTTCAAGTATTGAACAAGGCTTGCATGCTTGGGGAAAAAATCTCACTTGGTATATCATTCTTTTGGCATGCTACTTAATTTCATCTATATTTTAAAGATTTTTTTCTATATTCATGAGGAATGTTGATCTAAGTTCTCCTTTTTATTCTTTCTCTGATTTTGGCCTCAGAAAAAATTCCTTTCATAA
Organism: Geosciurus inauris; assembly: GCA_004024805.1. NCBI lineage: Eukaryota > Metazoa > Chordata > Mammalia > Rodentia > Sciuridae > Geosciurus > Geosciurus inauris. Next base: position 13,542 of record PVHX01004336.1, on the reverse strand, counting down.
ATGAATTGAGGAGACTTGGTGTTAATTCCTTAAATTTTTTTGTAGGATTCTTTAGTAAAACCATCTGGCCCTGGAGATTTCTCCTTGGAAAGTTTTAAAATTATAAATTTAATATTTACATATAACATCTGAATTATATAGTAATTTATAAGAAATGATAGTCATTTCTAAGTACAGCATTTTAAAATTTCTATTGGGGAATTTATTTGTGAATCCATGAAGCTGAAAACTAATGAGCAGAGTGTCGTGTCCAACTTAACAACTGACAGTACAACAAAAGAATAAATCCATATAAATTACAAGCAAAGAGATACCAGTAGGAGTGGAAATTCATGGCCAGGCGTGATGGCCCATGCTGGTAATTCCAGCAGCTCAGGAGAGTGAGGCAGAAGAATTGGAAGATCAAGGCCATCTTCACCAATTTAGGCCCTAAGCAACTTAGCAAGACCCTGTCTCAAAACAAAACATAAAAAGGGCTGGGGATGTGGCTCAGAGGCTAAGCACCCCTGGGTTCCATCCCTGATACAAAAAAAGAAAGTGAAAATTCATGAAATAGAAGGTAGACAGATGTTCTAGAATCCAAGAAGGCCAGAGTCAATGCTTTAAAATAACTAATAAAATGGAAAACTCTCTAGTCAGAGAGAGAGACAGACAGACAGAGACAGAAAGAAGGTAGAAAAGGAGGAGGAGGAGGAGGAAGAGAGGAAGAATGAGAGGGGAAAGAGGGGTGTCTGATGTCTCTTCCCCATTAGATCCAGGTTATGCATTTCTGGCTGGAATATCATGTAAGTGATGTTGGGTCCCTTTCAGAACCACATCTGGAGATACATGGAGAAAATGATGTCACCTGCCCCTTACTGATGATGCTAATTTTTGACCTGTTCAAGACATTGTAAAATTTCTGCACTGGAAATGATTAATTTTCCTTGCAACTAATAATCAACATACAGAGAAATATAGTTGGACCATGTAAATATCTTTCTCTCCACCAAAATCTCCCCCCAGATTTTGCCACCATTGATGAAGTTTTTGTGATCCAACCTTTACCCCAGCACTCCCTCCACAGAGAATTCAGCATGGTGGCAAATGCCCTCCCTTCTTTCCTATGCATATCTTGGTATATTTACTTAGTTACCTATTTGTCATAGCTATGGGGGTAAGGGCTCTAACATTCCTTCATTTTCTTTCTTTCCTTTTTTTTTTTTTTGTTTTTTGTTTTTAGTACTCAGGATTGAACTCAGGAGCACTCAACCACTGAGCCACATCCCCAGACCTATTTTGTGTTTTATTTAGAGACAGGGTGTCACTGAGTTGCTTAGTGCCTCACCGTTGCTGAGGCTGGATTTGAACTCGTGATCCTCCTGCTTCAGCCTCCCAAGCCACTGGGATTACAGGCGTGTGCGACCAGCGCCAGGTTCACTCCTTCTTCCATAGCTTATGATTCATTGGTATTCCAAAGTATTTATGTTCAGAATATCCCAGATTTCCCTGGTGGGAATTCCTTCAGGTTAATTTTGACCTTGCGCCATGGCCCCATCACTTTTCAGGCACTGCTCTCCTTTGTGACATTGCAAGGTGATTTGGAATTAACTCGGACTCGCCTTGAGCCAGCCCTGGAATCAGTTGTGTCTGTGTTCCTGATGTGCTGGATAAAGGTGCAGATCAAGATCTAGCTGTGCTCTCTGCTGCTGGTGTGTCTTTTTACTTCTGAGCCCCTTCATCAGGCAGGCCAGGCAGTGTGTGCACACCATCACACGCAGCACGCGCACACAGGTAGGCTCAGAGATGGGCGCGTGCAATTTTTTTTTTTTTTTTTTGGTACCAGGGATTGAACTCAGGGGCACTCGACCACTGAGCCACATCCCCAGCCCTATTTTGTGTTTTATGTAGAGACAGGGTCTCACTGAGTTGCTTAGCGCCTCGCCGTTGCTGAGGCTGGCTTTGAATTCGCGACTCTCCTGCCTCAGCCTCCCTAAGTGCTGGGATTACAGGCCTGAGCCACCGCGCCCAGCTGCAAGTATTTTAGAAATCCTGAGTTCACACTGCCACTTCCCCATTCCTCTGGCCCTTCCATCATTCCATATTTATCCATCCCTTCCTCCACAATGGGAAGCCCAGCTCCCCGTAACAGCACTATCTCCTCACTCGATCAAACTGACAACCCATCCAAAATGGTATCGGAATCGCTTCCCCCACACCACCACTAACCCTAACTGCCCTTCTCCCCTGCCACAGCCTAGCCAAGTATGAGGTTACATAGTCACATACTGTATTCATCAGCTGCTTGCATTTATTTATTTCTTCTTCCCTTCCATGTGGTTATGGTATTGGTTTAAAATTCAGCTGGGCTTATTTACTTTAGTATGTTAAAAAGAATGGGGAAGGGAGATTTTAATTTTTTGAATATGCAGAAAGTGTACATGCCTCCAGAAGTCAAACCTAAAGGAAATGGCGTGCCCATCAAGCTGGGCATTCACCTACCCTTCAGAACCCAGTGATAGGATTTGGGAGAGAGGAGACCCTCTAAGAAAAATATATACAAAATTACAAATATAAAATACAAAATAAATAATCAGTGATTATTTAGTTAGGATGAGAAGTAACAAATTGTGAGTTCTGAGGCCAGTCAAATGCCTGTAATCCCAGTGGCTCAGGAGGATGAGGCAGGAGAATTGCAAGTTCAAAGCCAGTCTCAGCAGTTTAGCAAGGCCCTAAGCTACTTAGTGAGACCCTCTCTCTAAATAAAATACAGAGAGAGAGAGAGAGAGAATATGCTGGGGATAGGACTTGGTGATTAAGCACCCCTGGGTTCAATCATTGGTACCCCCCCAAAAAATGTACATTCTGAAAGTATCACAAATAACATAAGCATCACAAAACCCAGAAGAAATCATATAAAATTTTCTTCTGCAAATGGCATATTGTGTTATCATCTCTTCACATAGTAATCATTTTATAGAATCGACTTTCCAAGGAAAAAGTGTTTGTGCAGATCTCCTGGACAAGGTGGCCACAGGCCTTGTTACTCATGTGTCACCCTGGACCTTCCCTGCAGTTTCCAGCTCATCCTGTGCCGGATGCACATGTCCCCCCATCACCCCTACCTGCCGTACCCTAGGAACCAGGTGACCAGGAAGCCTGGATCATAGGGGTGTCACCCGTACACACCTCCATGGGCTTCAAAAGCAGGGCCCGTGTGCTGAGTGTGTCGGGGGGGGGAGTGCTGGGGAGCCCTGTGAAGGTGAGGTGGCACTGGTACCACCAGGGCAGGGGTTCTAGCCATCCTGCAGAACTGGACTGTAGCTTCCTCTCTGCACACACAGAGGAGACACCTCAGCCTTGGGAGGGTCTTTACAGGAGATGGGCTCCACATGAGCTTCCCTGTTATCACCTCTGGAATCAAGACCTGTGATGACCTGTAGCTCCTCTGAGGTCACTAATAATGACATCTTCATGGATTGCATGGGCAGTGATTGCTCTGTCTCCCTGGAGCACCCTTGGAAGGGGAAACTACAGCTTGGTCATGTCTCCAAGGGCATGAGAGAAAAGCAGGTCCAGTGAATTCCACTTTGCTTTATTTAGGCACTTATTGAACAAATATTTAATGAGCATCTACTAAGTGCTAGGCCCTGTGCTAGGAACTGGGGTACAGCAGACAGCATTGCCTGGCTATTGTGAGCAGAGAGCACTAGATTCAGATCTCTTCTAATGACTCATTATCTTAGGGACCTCCCTGGACCCAGCATGGTTACCATGGGGTTCTCCATAAGTGAGGATAATGCCAGACCCTCCAGTGTCTCCTGCAGCATTGCCTGGGTGGAGGGCAAGTGGAGCACATGAAAACCTGTAGTGTGCTCAGGATGTGGTCCCTGCCCTATGAGGCATGCAAAGCCCCTCTGCTCCCCAGTCCTGAGCTTATGAGGAGTGTCAGACCCATGAAGGCCAGGCTGGTCCAGAGTTCCACCAGACCCTTAGCATGGAGAACAGAGCCTGATACAGAGCCAGTGCAATATAAATATTTCCCCAAGCATGGAAAGATTGTATTGCAGAAATACAAGGCACATCAAGTGTTATTGTCAAAAATGACACATGGCTAGGCTCCTTGCTTTGGTTAAATGACTTCCTGGCTATAGAAAGATCTAGCCAAAAAAATGTGTTTTCTTCCCTTCAGGAGGTCAAATGCCAGTTCGGTGCCATTTGAAGCACTCTCTCTTCTGCTGATGCCACCGTTACTGGTTCCCAGGGGCAAGTTCAATGGCAGGCTAGAAACGGAGGCCTGGGCTGCCCAAAGGCTGTTAGATCTTCTGCTTAGATGTCAGCAAGCGGCAAATGCTGTCCCTCCTTCACTTCTCTGCTCCAGAGGCCCCAGCCTGCCTCGGCCTTTGTCACCTGCCCTGACCCTCACCCCCCACGGAGCAGGCTTGACACACCAAAGGAAAGAGCTAAGCGTGTGTGTGCGTGTGTGGGTGTGCATGTGTGGGTGTGTTTATGTGTGTGACATCCTTCCCCAGGAAGGCATTCGGAACCCGTGCTTCTCCTATACCACCAGGGAACCCTGGAGCCAGGCCCTGAGCTCTGTCATGTGCCATTTGTCAGGAGAGGAGCCAGTGTGCGTCTTTGGTGAACACAGAACCACATAAGGATGAGCCAGACTTAAAAAATTATCTTCACCCCTGTCCAGGTTGCCTGGACCCACACTGAAACCTCATCTCCCTATACACCCAGATTCATAGCTCACTTTCCTCTATATTACAGTCCTCCTCCTTATTCTGACTTTCGCTTCCCCTCTGCATTCCCGCCTGTCTTCCCCAGTGACAGCTACTACCGGTCTAGAGCCTGCCAGCCTACTGCATAGGTCCTTGCCCCCTCTAGTCTTATATAAGATCCAGCCTCTCCTTGGAACAGTTGTAATCACTTTTAGAGTCTTTCATATCCCTCATCATTCCTCCAACCTGGAGTCCTCTTTTATGACTTTCTCATGAGCCACCTCTGTCTGTCCTGCCTTAACCCTATAACTCATTGCATTTTACCCTCCCCCCTGTTCCCCCAGCAAAGACGGCTGACATTCCTCATCTGCTGGTGTCTTCTTTCTTCATCCTTTGTGGAATTGTTCCTTTTCTACTAGAAAGTAAACTCCATAAGGGCAGGATGTTTGTTTTGTTCACTGAAATGTCGCCAGCGTCTGGCAAGAGGCAGGTCTTCAATAAATATTACTGAACACAAATAAATGCTTGGTACGGTTGAGCAACTGGCCGGTGGGTTTGGAATTAACCCAGTTCACCAGCATCTGGAGCATTTTTGGAAACCTCAGTAGCTCCAGAAATGATGTTACTAAAGCCCTACAAAGGGAACATTCTATGACATGCTAAACATCTTCCTCTCATCAAAGGAGAAAAATATGAAAAAATACTTTTCTCCTCCTCCCCACCACCAACCCCATAACAGTTTCATCCTTGTTTAGTCAAATCCATCCAGGGAGTAAGAGCAATAGAATGCACAAGGGGTCCCGATTTTACTAGGTGCAGCTCTGGTTTGAAATTTTAATTGCTTTATAATTCCTAAGGAGTTTGTTTATTCCTGGGCCCTGTCCCCAGAGGCTTGGTTTGAGGCCTGGAACAAAGCCCAGAATCTACATTTTTTTTTTTTTTTTGTACTGGGGATTGAACTCAGGGGTGCTCTACCACTGAGCCACATCCCCAGCCCTATTTTGTGTTTTATGTAGAGACAGGGTCTCACTGAGTTGCTTAGCGCCTCGCCATTGCTGAGGCTGGCTTTGAACTCGCGATTCTCCTGTCTCAGCCTCCCTAAGTGCTGGGATTACAGGCTGAGCCACCGCGCCCGGCTCAGAATCTACATTTTTAATAATCTCCCCGGGGAAATGAGAAGGAAGAGCTCTCATATCTCATTCCAAGAGACTGGATTTTAGAATCTATAATAGCACATGAAAGGTCAACTGAGTGTGGCCAGGTACCACCTGACCTGGAGGAGATGAAGCTGGTGGCTGGTAAACTCGGTGTGGCGGCATCAGGCGGCATCATGAGCCACCACTGGAAAAAACGCAGAGGTGAAAGTGAAAGGACAGAAAGATACACAGCCAAGAACAAAGGCAAAAGCATGCATTCTTGAGAAGGCTGAAGCCCAGAATAAACTGAGGGCTGTTTTTAAAAGAAATTGATGTATTTAAGGACTCACCTCCTAAAGGAGAACATGGACTTCATGGGTGTTTCTCTGGAGAGGAACGAGTGACAGGGAGACCGATTTCAGCTCAACCTTGAATGAACTTTACCACAGATGCCCCCGCAGGGGAATGGACTTCGGGATTTGCTTAACAAGTGGAGCAAACTGTATTTACCATCTTTTCTTCTCAGAGACAGTCTTCATAGGGCTGGAAAGAGTAGCGCTCAGCAGCTAGACTAAGGAGTGGAGGAGAGCCCACATAGGAAATCTTCCAGAACAAAATGGGGCTGTCACTGTGAAGTCACTCCTGGGAGAGGGAAGAGTGGAAAATGGGGAGCTTTATTTCCTAGTGGAGAATGGGAATTTGGGCTGGACCTGAACTGCTGGACAGAGTAGCTCCAAGCTGTGTGGGGAAAGGGTGGAGGAAGAATATCACTGAGGTCCCAGGTCGGGTGGAGATGCTTGGGGAGAATACCCCCGATAAAGAAGATGTCTAGGGGCTTTTATGGTTGTGCTGTGGGATGTAAAGAGCCTCACCTTCATCCCACCTCGAAATTCTCATGAAGCTTTATGGTCTCACTAATGCTTAACCACTGAGCCACATCCCCAACCCCCTTTTTTGTATTTTATTTTAAAACAGGGTCTCACAAAGTTGGTCAGAGCCCTGTCAAGTTGCTGAGACTGGCTTTCAACTCATCGTTCACCTGCCTCAGCCTCTCGAGCCGCTGGGATTACAGACCTGTCCCACCACACTCAGCAATACAGTGGATGTGAACACACAACTGCACACACACACACACACACACACACCCTTTCTCAGGATGCACACACATGCCTTTTACATTCTTCAAAGGGTCTGAACCACCTACTCCATTAGCCACAGGGGTCTGGCCACAGGAAGTCTCGGCATGAGCCTGAGAGAAGCTGGAATGAGTGGGCAGAGCAGGCAGGGCCCTGGAGCAGCAACCGCTGGTGGGTTGCAACAGGGCACAGAGGACCTGTGACAGATAGACATTTCAGAAAAGAAACTCTGACTTCCATTTGGGAAAGATGGGGGAGGACTAGGAGGATGGGGTGAGTCCTGCAAGGAGGCAATGGTATTTTCCAGAACTATCACCATTGAATAGATGATAGCAGAGGCCCAGGTCCTTTAAGAGTGGACACCAGGACTAGGGTTGTGGCTCAGTGGTAGCGCGTTTGCCTAGCACATGAGAGGCACTGGGTTGGATCCTCAGCACCACATAAAAGCAAATAAATAAAACGAAGGTATTGTGTCCATCTACAACTATGAAAAATATTTAAAAAAAAAAAGGAGAATGGACACCAGGCTTCCCTTCCCTTCCTATATACATCCTCAGCTTCTTCTACAGGGTCCTGGGGTCCAGAAAGAGATGTTCAACTTCTTGGTAAAATAGACCGCTGGAGGTAGGAAGAATTCCCTGCCTTGTCCCCCTGAAAACCATCTCCTTTTTGGCTTTGTCATTTGGGAAATGGTGAGGGAGTGGGGGAGGGGGAGGAAGGAGGCAAGTTCTCTAATTTCTGGGCCATTTTCCCATTTTTTGTGGGAAAGTGCCCTGCAGTTATCTGTATAGATTGTCAGATTGGAAGAAACCCCAGCCAGAGCCCTTTGGGGAGAAGAAATGCATGATTCAGCCAGTGGGATGGAGCCAGGAGGGTTAGCAGTTGATGGGGTGGCCAAGGAGGCTGGAGGGGACAGGGTGGGAAATGAAGGGACAGATCCTTCCAGGCAGCAGAGCTCTAGGGAGCATGACAGAGGGAGGAGGCCCCAGGCATGCAAAGCAGAAGGCAGGCTCCTGAGCTCTGCTTCCTGGAGGAGAAGCTGCCAGCCAGGGAACCAAGAAATAATAAGATAGGACCAATCGAGTGACTGATTCAGTGGTGGGGGTTGCTTTTGATCCAGGCCCAGCCTAGAAATTACAGGCCTGGGTTGCAGCTTCCGGGACAGCTACTGGAATCAGAGGCCTGCTGGTGACTGTGGTCAACAGCCACATGGCCCTGCCTCGCCGTCATGGGTCGTCATGTCTGACTGGGGGAAGGGCTCTCACTCATGGCTGGGATGGGCAAGCTGCTCCATGGAGGCCCTGCCAGGGTTGCTCCAGCAGAACAGATGCCAGAACCCTCCCTCCGCTCCCCACTGCGAGAATTAGCCTGGCCTCGTCTGGTCTACAAAACCAGAAGGGTGCGTTCAGAGCCTTTATTGCCCGCACTGTGAAAACACAGGTTTGCGTGAGCAATGCGCTCCTCGGAGTACCGAGGAGAACCCAGGGCCTGGTGTTTGCAAGTGCTCTACCGCTGAGCCCCAGCCCAGCCCCAGGAAGTGGCTTTCTGATCCTAACTCTGCCAGTGCTGTGTGGCTTTGGAAAATTGGTTTCCCCTTTCTGAGCTTCAGTTTCCCATTCTGGAAATGGACATTAGTATCTGTTCTGGCTACAGGATTTCTAATGGGCAAAGTTCAATATGGAACAAGAATAAGGACGGAATGACTAACTTCCACGGGCATGTGCCCGTGATCACACTCCATCACACTTCTGCCTTATAAGGAAAGGATCTTCCGCCTATGTTAGAGACAAGAAAGCTGAGGCTTGTGGAGGTTAAGTGTCTTGACTAAGATCAGGTGACTGGCTGAGCCAGCACTCTGTCCCCATCCACTGACCCCAGGGCCGAAGATTCCTCCGCTAACCCACAGGCATGTGGGTTAGTCTGGAGCCAAATTACATTTAAAGAGGTTTTAAAAAAATATTAGTCCTGAAATTCAGAACCAGAGGCAACAGTGGCCTTGTTCATTTTTAGACCTTAAAGTAAGCAAGACTGAAGGTCAGGTCGTAACAACCTCTCCGTGAACCCCAACCAAAGAAGATACCTGGATTTTTGCCCACCAGCATCTTCGAAATGGGAGTGGAAAGTTGAGAGCTAGTTGGGTTTCATTTTTCAGACATCACAAAGAAGCAGGAACTTTAGAGATCAGGTCCTCCTCCCTCCCATTTTACAGATAAGAAAAGTGAGGTCCCTGGAAGGGAGTCAGCAGCAGTGTGTCACACAGCCAGTTAGAGGCAGCGTGGGAGGAGACCTAGAGTCTTCCTTATTCTCCACAAGCTGCTCTTTCCAAAATGGCAGTGGCCTCACATACCCATCGCAAGTGGCTGGGTGATCTCAGGAGGCGGGAGGGAGACACCTTTCAGAAGCCCTTCAGCAAGTAGCAGGGTGTTCTCTTAGCCTTCCCCTTTAGGTGGAGGTTTCAATCCCACCCTCACCTGTTTCTGGTCCCCATCCCTCAATCTCCCCAGCTCGAACTTCGTGCTTTACCCCAGAGAGCTCCTCGCCAAGCAGCCACCCCCTCCGCCCTCCTCCCTGTCCTTTGCCTTGGCTCCCCCCACCCCCGCCATCTTTCTACAGAACCTATTTTCACTCTGCTTTTAAGGAAGTCTTTCTCCTGCTCCATGGTTTCAGCCCTCTCTTCCTTCTCTGAAGCAGAGTACTATTATTTCTAATCCCCACTTTCAGGTGATAAGGACGGAAACATCTATAGAGGTGAAGTAACTCGCCCAAGGTCACATGGCGTGTCAGTGCTGAGCTGGGACTCCAGCCCCAGACTGGTTGTGTGAGCCAGAGCCTGAATCTAAGCATCGGGTACCTGCCCCTGGGGCCTGCAGCCCATCCAGTCGCTTTGGCCGTCTTGGCATCCTGGCCTGCCCTACCTCATTAGTGCCATTTCCCATGGGTTAGTCTCTTCTGAGCAGCAGGGCTGTGACCTCCCCAGGGAAGAACAGGTAAACACCTACTCCATTCCACTCTCCCCAGTTCCTGGAGAAGTTCTCAAAAAGTTCATTCTTACCACATTTTTCAGAGGAGGCCTCCGGGCCACTGGGACACATTGACAGACTTAGTGTCCCTAGCCTAAACTGCATGGCTTTTAGCCAGGCCCCTCCACTAGACAGTTTCCAGCATCCTCAGAAAATAAGGGTCTCAGATGGGCACAGTGGCACATCCCAGTGGCTGGAGAGGCTGAGGCAGGAGGATCACAAGTTCAAGGCCAGCCTGAGCAACTTGATGAGGCCCTAAGCAACTTTGTGAGATCCTATTTCAAAATAAAAAATAAAAAAGCGTTGTGTGTGTAGTTCAGTGGTTAAATGCCCCTGGGTTCAATCCCTGGTACCAGGACAAAAAAAAAGAAAAGAAAAGAGGAAGGAAGGAAGGAAGGAAGGAAGGAAGGAAGGGAGGAAAGAAGGGAGGGAGGGAGGGAGGAAGGAAGGGAGGAAGAAAGGGTGGGTAGGTGGGTTTCTTTATAGTAGCTGAAGGGGGCTTTTTCAGCTGGTGCTGTACAAGTATCTTGGTCAGCTGCAGCAGCCTTCTTACCCTGATCACCTCTGAATATTTCCAAAGACCTCATTCCTACTATCTTCTTTGCAGACTGACAGCTCTTCATGTTCTTTGGCCCAGGACTTCATCCCTGACTGGCATGTCTGGACTGGCATGTATGTAGCCCTGCTACATAAAGCAATCAGCATCTTCTAGCTCCCTGGGCCTTTTCATCTCCAGGCTGGAACATTTGCCCCTAATGGGGTGTGACCTCATCTCACCATGAAGCTACTCTAATGACCACCTGAGCTGTGCTGTGATGGTCACGCAAGCGTGTTGGCACTGGCAGGTTCAGGGATGTGGTCCCCTGAGAACTTAGAGAAGGACAGTAATAAGCCGAGTTGCCTTCAGAGACAGGCTGGCCCCCATGGCAGCAAGACTGAGTCATATCCTGATGGAAAGATCCAAATAGAGAAAGTGTAGGTTAGACAGGGAAGGCTGGCCAGTCGCAGAAGTGTGGAGGAGGGCGACGTGCCCGGAACAACACCGTCAGTGCCCTGAGTGCAGGGGAGAAGCCGCCCTTGCTGTGGATGGTGGCGTGTTATTTTTCAGAACAAATTCATTCATTTGATCACTTGTCATTCATTTATTCCTGGAACACACCTGTGCCAGGCACCACATTCATAAGTATTTTCTGCTCTGTGGTTTATTGGTTGTATCTGGCCTGCACCATTTAAAGTAGACTTTCAGCCCTGTTTTGTTCAATACTGCATCCTGGTGTCCAGCAGGGGACCTTCCTCACAGCTGCACTTGACAGATGTAGACCATTTCATGCCTCCCTCGGGGGAGAGAGATTTAGGAAATCTCATCACTAGACAATGAGGACTCCTGCCCGCTGCAAGGCCACCTACATGTGAGAGGGAAGGTCCCCTGTTCTCATTGTGAGCTCACTGGGCCACTTCCTGCTGGTGATAAGGACTCCCATTCAATCCCCTTTCAGGAAGAGAATATGGACACCCCAACATAGCTACTCATTTTCCTTGCAAGTTAATAAGATAGTAAACCCCCTCAATATCCAAAGGGGATTTGTTTCAGGAGCCCCCTTTGGGTGCTCAAATCCACAGACGTTCAAGTCCCTCATATAAAATGGTGTGGCATTTGCATTTAAGCAATCTTCCTGTATACTTTAAGTCATCTCTAAATGACTTCTGTCACCTAATACAATGTACGTGCCACGGAAACAGTTGTGATACTGTGTTGTTTATGGAATAATGACTACTGACACAATTTGGTTTTTGAATATTTTCTGCCCAAGGTTGGTTGAATCCATAGAGGTGGAATCCACAGATATGGAGAGCCAACGGCATTGAGGTGTATCCATCAGATACATACGCTTGATTCACAAGAATGGACCCCCACACACACACGCACACACACAAACACACACACACACACACACACACACACGAGCACAGACTCAGTGCAGTTTCTGGGTGAGCTGGGAGTAGGGCTGGCAGTGGTAGGTGTCTGAGTGTGCCTGGGTGAGAGTCAGGGTGATGAGCGCCCCCTCCAGGCTTTCTGGGAGACAGCCAGCCAGCCACCCTCAGGCCACCCTCAGGCCACCCTCAGGGCCAGCTGGGCAAGGCTCCTGTGCTGGAGTGTTGGCAACAAGGACAGGCACATTATGGCTCAATCTTGGAGCCCCGTAGCCTCTGTGTTCCAGAACTGCTTCTAGTCCTTGGTCAACTTCCACAGAGTTGGAGACCATCCGGGCAGAGAGGGCTCTGGGAGATCATCTTACCAACTCCCTATTTCATAGGGGGTCTCCCACAGACATGAAATGGTCTTCATTACTTTTTTTTTAATTTTTAAAAATGTGTTCTAATTCGTTATACCTGATAGTAGAATGCATTTTGACACATTGTACACAAATGGAGCACAACTTCTCATTCCTCTGGCTATCCATGGTGCAGCCACACCAGTAGTGTAATCATACATGTATATAGGGTAATAATGTCTATCTCCTTCCCATCCCTACAGCCCTACCCCTCCCCTCTGCCCAATACAAAGTTCCTCCATTCTTTCCCCCACCCCACACACACCCATTATGGATCAGCATCCGCTTATCAGAGAAAATATTCGGTCTTTGGTTTTGGGGGATTGGCTTATTTCACTTAGCATGATATTCTCCAGCTCCATCCATTTACCTGCAAATGCCATAATTTCATTCTTCTTTAAGGCTGAGTAATATTCCATTGTGTATATATGCCACATTTTCTTTATCCATTCATCTGTTGAAGGGTACCTAGGTTGGTTCCATAGCTTGGCTATTGTGAATTGAGCTGCTATAAACATTGATATGGCTACATCACTGTAGTATACTGATTTTAAGTCCTTTGGATATAAACCAAGGAGTGGGATAACTGGGTCAAATGGTGGTTCCTTTCCAACTTTTCTGAGGGATCTCCATACTGCTTTTCAGAGGCAGTACCATCAGCAATGTACGAGTGCACCTTTTCCCCCACATCCTCACCAACACTTATTATTCATAATTATTATTTATTATAATTTGTTGTGCTTGCAGGAGTACACAGAGATCTGTGTATAGTTTATAGAGTCTTAGAAAAGAATATCACACACATACCACTCGAGTTAAGAAAAGCATTACCAATATATTAAGCCTGTCCACCCCCACTCTCTGTGAGGATGCCGAGCTCACACACACTAGGGACAACCATGTCTTTATTCTGAGCTAATTTTCAAAATAGTTCCACCACCTAATATGTATTTATTATTATTGAGATATAATTCACATGTCATAAAATGTACACTTTTGCCATTAATAATTGAGTGGGTTTTAGTGTATTCACATGGTGTGCAACCATCATCATTGCAGAACATTTTTTCCACCCCTAAAAGAAAGCCACTAGGGCCAGGCACAGTGGGGCATGTCTGTAATCCCAGTGGCTCTGGAGTCTGAGGCAAGAGGATTGTGAGTTCAAAGCCAGCCTCAGCCAAAAGCAAGGTGCTAAGCAACTCAGTGAGACC
>PVHX01004335.1:64277-127440 GCA_004024805.1 Geosciurus inauris | reverse complement strand
ACCTCTTTTGTTAAATTGATTCCCAAGTATTTTATTTCTTTTGAGGCTACTGTGAATGGCATAGTTTCCTAATTTCTTTTTCAAAGGGTTTATCACTGATGTATAGAAATGAAAATAACTCAAAAAACTTAACACCAAGAAAACAAACAACTCAATCAATAAATGGGCCAAGGAGCTGAACAGAAACTTCACAGAAGAAGGTATACAACTGATCAACAGACATATGAAAAAATGTTCAATATCTTTAGCAATCAGAGAAATGCAAATCAAAACTACCCTAAGATTTCATCTCACTCCAGTCAGAATGGCAGTTATCAAGAATACAAACAACAATAAGTATTGGTGAGGTTGTGGGGAAAAAGGCACGCTCATACATTGCTGGTGGAACTGTAAATTGGTACAACCAATCTGGAAAGCAGTATGGAGATTCTTTAGAAAACTTGGAATGGAACCACCGTTTGACTCAGCTATCTCACTCCTTAGTCTATACCTAGAAGACTTAAAAACAGCATACTACAGTGATGCAGCCACTTCAATGTTTATAGCAGCTCAATTCACAATAGCTAAACTGTGGAACCAAGTTTAGATGCCCTTCGATAGATGAATGGATAAAGAAACTGTGGTATATATACACAATGGAATATTACTCAGCAATAAGAGAAAATAAAATTATGGCCTTTGCAAGTAAATGGATGGAGTTGGAGAATATCATGCCAAGTGAAGCAAGCCAATCTCAGAAAACCAAATGTCAAATGTACTCATTGATAAGTGGATGCTGATCCATAATGTGAGGAAGGTGTAAACCTAAATAGAACAAATAAATAAGTTAAATATGAAAAAAAAAATCATTCCCTAGCCTGGTATGGTGACACACACCTGTAATTCCAGCTGCCCAGGAGGCTGAGGCAGGAGGATTGTGAGTTTGACATCATTCTGGACAACTTTGAGAGATTCCATCTCAAGATAAAATAAAAACATTCCCTTTTTAGGTATCACAAATAAGACTAAGAAGGGAAATACATATAAAGTATGCGCTTTACAATCAAACCACACCACTGTCTCTTTCCAAGGACTTAATCTCCTATTTTCTCAAAAGTTATTGTTTTAAGTTGGTAAATATTTTTCCACATTTTTGAGATTATGCTGAAAAGTGAGCACACATGAACTTCCAGTTTTCTTCTCAGTTGCTGGAGTAAAATAATTCAGGGCTACTGTGGCAAAGATAGGTAAAATTTGAGGCCAGAAATATAAGAACAACCACTAAAAATGTAACACAGTGAAGTGCTTCTAGAAGATTTTATATTTTGTTCAGAATATATCTGTAATGAAATGGGACCACTGCGAGATCTACACATTAAGTCTTCATCTTTATGTCTAGTATTGATGCTCCCGGAGGACAAGAATTACTTAACTCTGAGTCCTTTGATATATTATTCTTGAGCTGGATAACCACTATTTGTACAATAATCAGGTTGCTAGCTAAGAATGATCCCAGAATGAATTTATAGTAGCAATCTTGGTATTGAAGTATTGTTCCCTAGGGAGGAATGATAAATTTACATGTTTCATAAAATCTAAAAGAAGAAAAAAAGCACCAAGTTCTTATGGTAGATCCACAATGATAAAGCTTACTTTTCTGTACCATATATCGTAAATTTAACTGCAATTTATGAGGTCAGACAGAATCCATTTTACAATGAACTTCTGTCACAAAACATAAATCACCATTACTACCCAAAACAATGAGATACATCCAAATTTGACAAGTTTCCCATGAGGATTGTTTGTGCTTTATTTGATCACTCAACAAATACATTACTATTTCTACACTAATTCTGTTCTATAACATGCTTTTGAACTTGTTTATTTTACTTCACAAGCTGATGGAAACATGCCCTGGACATTTTGAAACAAATTAATTTCCATGAGTGTTGAAAAGCTATAGATTAGTAGCACACTACATACAAATATGCCTTTTATTTCCTTTGAAGACAGTACAGAAATATGAGACTCACCAGATAGTTCACAGCCAAGAAGTTCCATTCTCAGAGTGCAGTGCCTTCGACAAACTTGAGGATAGAGTCTTACATATTGAGCTTTTATGGGGGGTGTGAACGAGTTAGCATAGGGTGTGTTGTTATCAACATTTCCACGGAACACCTGGGCAAAGACACAATACAGAATTTCAGATTATTAAATGCAGTAGCTTCTTTACTTATTTTCATACACTGACCTTACTTTATTCCACATAATTTTTAAATGATTATATTAAATAATTTTGGGCCTGGAGCATTTCAGAAATACCTTACCATCAGCACTAAATTTAAAACCCATAGATTAAAAACCTAATTAAAGCTATAAACCACTGTGGCCTATGGCATAATCTATACTTTCTTAGGATGGTCTTATCAATATTAAGGCCAGCTCTTAGAGCAGGGAGACTATTTCTCTCTTTTTTAAGAAATGACACCTTCAATCTTTCAACTTAATCTGTGTCTTCCTGTTCATTTTGGAACTCAGTACATTTTTTTTGGAGTAAAGCCTAGTTTCCAATAGTGCTTCCTGATTACTTTGTCTTTCTAATGCTATAATCTGATTTATGATGCTTAGGATTTGACTAATCAAGATTACCTTTATCAACAATTCCAAGATCACTGGATAAGAGACTGGTAATTCCTTATATGTATTCTCCAGTAAAAACTACTTTCTTTTTAAAAATCAAGGAATTCCTTTAAATCTCATTTATATTATACATTTTATATAACCTGGTAAACAGAAAACCTTATTTAAATTTACTTGAGAAGGTAACTTAAAAAAACATTCACAAAATTTCTTAGATTTTAATCTAATGCACGGTTTTAAAATGGGATGATTTGAAGTTCTGATATCTCTAAAATTAAAACGTTTGAGAAATAATTAGTTTCAAACTTCTGAATATCATAATAAAAAGTAGACACTGTATATTATATCCATTTCCTATAAAGTATTTTATTCTGCTAAATAACAAATACATTTTTTTCCAATATGATGTATACAAAGAAATACATGTTTTCTATCACTTGGTGCTTTCATTATTTTTAAAGTAGTAGATTTTATTCATAGTTATTTGATTAAAGATGCATACTAGTCTGTAAAAGCAGTAATGATGCAATTGAAAGTTGACTTCTGGGAAAGAAAAGGCTTTTCTAACTTTGTAACTAAGCATTGCTCGGAACACCAGTTAAAATCTGAGAACATCTTAAATGACAGCTGTTGTAATTTTATAACTTAGAGAAACTCCTACTGTCTTCACTTCACTAGCCCAATTAAAAGCAAAATCACCTGAAACATATTTTCAACATAGAGCTTCTCCTGAAGGCTCATTTGTGATGTAATCATCAGTGAGTTAACCATGGCATTTTACTTCTACTTATGTAGGTTAAGAAGTCAGTCTTACCATGTCTTCATTGGATCCTTTCACTTTGTACATTGTCCAAGTCTTTCCATCATTACTGTAGGCAATTTTGTAGGATTTTATATACTCTGGGCTTCCAATCCTCTTGGCCCCTTGGGTAATTACACCAGTAACTCTCATTTTTCTTTGCAAATTTATCTGAAGAAACAGTCAATGATAATCTCATTGTTTCCAGGATATCCATGTTTTAGGAATGGAACATTTTTATTTATTGGTATAGATTTGGAATCATATGAAAAACTAATATTTGTCTTAAACTTTTTTCAGATAAACATATAAAGTAGGCACATATTGTTTAACTTCAAAATCTCTTTCTATAACGGAATAATACTTTTTTAAACAGTGAAACAATGCATGTGAACAAGCTTTGAAAAGTGCAATGTGCCCCATAAATAAAAGTATAGAAAGCTTTTGGTTGTTTCTGATGTGAATGTGTGTCTTAGCCAACTGAAAAATAGGAACATTCCATGTGAAAATGTCAGCGTCATTGCTGCTAAAAAGTGTCTCAATTGACTTAAGCTTCAATAAATATTCATTTAAAATGAAACATGCAGATCTCACTAAGATCTTTGAGTACTTGAATAAGAAAAAGTAAAGGCAATAATGATGATGCAATCAAACCAAAGTATCTTTGGCCTCCGCAGCTCTACACTGTAATGAAATATCTGCTATGGGTTGTGCAAATGGTCATGGGGGGGAACATTGATTTTTCACCAAATAGCTGCTTTTCTCTTAATTTTACTATATGGAGGCTTTCTAATTGGCATTTTCTATCCATTCCAAATCAATTTATAACAGTTTACAGCAGGAGTAATAGGCATCTAATAAAAATGTTAATATTCTTTAATATTTAAATAAGGATCTCTTTCTGACACTTGACATAAAATAATTAAATAAAATAATACAATGCAAAATATTTTATTTATATAGAGTTAACATCAAATTTTGTTTCATTTGCTTTAGAGTGCTTTTATGATGTCTATAAAATGTAAACAATAAAACAGTACTGTTTCAATATTCTTGATAAATTCTTATGAAACACCCCTTTCCACCCATGTAAATCAGCAAAGTTTCAGCGGATCACACTGTATTCTTGAATTATAAATTTGAAGACTAATTTCCAAAAAAATAAATAAAAAAGAAAATCCTTAGATTCATGGAAGTGACCAGGGTTTTCGACTCCAGGATGAGACTTCAAGAATCAGCATGTGAAATGGTAGAGAATATGCATGATGAGGCAAGTTTCTCTCTAATCACTGTTTTCTGAGTTTTTCCAAAGCCCCATCTTTTCCTTCTGGGTAGCATGAGGTCCTTCCTCAACTGCTGTTCACAAGGCAGTTCTCACTCCTACTCTTGGACAAAGTCTGGAAATGATGAGTTAGAGGACGGAGGCAGGTAGTCCCCTCCTCTCACTGCTGAGCTGAGTTTACCCCTTTCACTCTTTTAATACAGATCTTATAAACAACCTTTTAAAATAGAGATTTCATATTTAAAATTCTGGGTCTTTGTCCCTTTCTTCCTCCAGTAAAACTGTGTGCATTGACTCAGATACTCAAGTTTGATTTTCTCATTTCAATGTTCAGAAATCAAAACAGTTACAGACGTGAATATATTTTAAGTCCTATTCTTTTTCAGAGGCTCAAAAAGAGTATATTCCTCATGAATGTATATATTATTTATTTAGTAGTTATCTTCATTTAACTTAGCACTGTAACAGCTGACTTTGGAGTTTTAAGTGTGAAATTTGGAAAAGGGAACTTCTGAGAGGCACTTTGTTTCACTGAGTTAGTGAAGTAGCGCATTGCTATGGAAAAGCACCATTCTCTCAGTGTCTTGTGTGTGATATTAGTTTTCTTTCTAATCTGAGAGTCTTCAGAGCCTAAACCTTCTCAATACATATAATGTAAGTAACGGGCACTCTGAATCACATTTCCTCCTATTTTGGAAGCCACATTTCCCATTGCTGAACATTCCTTTTTCAATTATCTTTTTAAAAATATTTTTTAGTTGTCAATGGACTTTATTTGTTTATATGTGATGCTGAGAATTGAACCTAGTGCCTCACATGTGCTAGGCAAGTGCTCTACCACTGAGTAAGAACCCCAGACCCCTTCAATTATCTTTTATCTCATTTCAATTATCTTGTTTATCCCTCTGGTAGACGGCCAAATTATCTTTGCTAGATTTTGGCTGATTAGCTATACACTAATTTTCTAAAGCTTAGATTGTAAAAATATAACAATAAAAAATCAAAATCTGATTTCGTGTTTTTCTCTATATAATTAGAAATTATGTTTTAAAAGATTCAGATTTGCTCTAATACTTAGAAGTACCAAGTGTACACTTCAGGAACATAGAGACTTCAGGCAGTAAAGCGTTACCCAACTTCAATTGTCTTTACTTTAAGTATTTGTAATAAAATATCAGCACTATTTTCATTAAATACAAAATAAAAACAAAAAATTGATTTATGAAATACAGATTTTAGGATCACTAAGTTTTAGTAACTACTATGTTTCAGACTATTGACTTCTCATGCATCTAGCACCATTAAGCCTGGATAATAAGGAATTTAATACAAACGGGATAGAATTTCACCTTCATAATCATACTCAAGTTTAATGTCAGAAATATAAGTTGCTGTAAAAAATAAACTAGGCCTTGAAGGAAGGTTATAGCATGATTTTAGAAACATCTCCACTTCAACCACCTCCTGTAAGTGATCTCCTTTCATTATATTCCAGTATTATTTTTGGTTGCTTACAAAATAAAAATTGCTAAAGGCAGTCTTAGGTTTAGTCTACTGAAATGAACCATATTAGACACTACGTTAAAGGTTTACTGGAAACTGCATTGGAAATTCCTAAATTACTCTGTGGATAGAATCTTGGATATGAAACAAAACTTTTTCACTTATATATCTGATTTTAAAGAAATTGTTGTTATACTGGATGGTAGGTGTGCTATATAACCTTAAAAATGCATCCTAAGATATTTTCCCCCCTCATGAATATAAATATGAAGAAGAATCATCAAGATCTAGCATGCCTTGAACCCTTGTTAAGGCCAGGTGGAAACAAAGGACTGAGCATTTCAGTTCTGGTTTTGTCATTTCCTACCCAAGTAATCAAAGTCAATTTGCCCATACCTCTTGAAGTTTAATTTCCTCACACATCAGATGGTTTTAATAGAATTATTGTATATGAAGATTGTATGATATATACATGGAAAAATTTAACAGTATCTACCTATAGATACTCT
The DNA here is from genome assembly GCA_004024805.1 of Geosciurus inauris. Taxonomy (NCBI): domain Eukaryota; kingdom Metazoa; phylum Chordata; class Mammalia; order Rodentia; family Sciuridae; genus Geosciurus; species Geosciurus inauris. Next base: position 120,725 of record PVHX01004335.1, on the reverse strand, counting down.
TAGAATATTCAATTTTTGGTTTGATTTTCAGTTTTTCTTTTAAAAAATAATTTAGCATTGAGTCCAGTGGTTCTTTACCACCGAGTCACAATTGCAACCCTTTTTAAAGAATTTTTAAAAAATTTTTAGACTAGTGCTCATTAAGATGCCAAGGCTGGCTTTGAACTTGCAATCTTCCTGCCTCAACCTCCAAAATCCCTGTTTTCTTTTTTGTTAATAGTAAAAAGAAACATTCCCTTTCTGTGTTTTGATCTTAGTCACTTAATACTAGGGAATCTAGATCTGGATAGGTTTATCCATAAGTGTTTATAATCATAATAATGATATGAACAGAACTATGTAAACAACTTCCAGAGCTATATACTGACATGATTATTTAGGGCTACAGTAATCATGTGTGTGTATAAGTCTAACCATTAGCTTCAAAATAGTTAAGAGAAGGGAAAACTAATGGGGTCATGACCAAATAGCAAGTAGCATGGGCCAGTGTGCCTTCTCCCAGGAATCCTAACACTGAGGACACTCCCATACAAGAAGTTGCTGAGAAGGCTTTGGACATTATGGAACTGTACTTACTACACATGTGCATGTGAGAGCGCGCATGCACACACACACACACACACACACACACGCACCAAATTATGAGAAACGTTTCATGTAACAGAGGCTCTTTATTTTCATTATTTTTTAAAAATAATTTGCTCTAATTTGTAATTAGATGGTAGAATGCATTTCAATTCATAGTACACATATGGAGCACAATTTTTCATTTCTCTGGTCGTACACAAAGTAGAGTAACACCATCTGTGTCTTCATACACGTACCTAGGGTAATGATGTTTATCTCATTCTGCCATCTTTCCTACCCCATGCTCTTTCCCTTCCCCTCCCTCTTCTTTGTCCTATCTAGAGTTCCTCCATTCCTCCCATGCTACTCCCCCATGCCCTTTATGGATCTGTATCCACTTAACAGAGAGAACATTTGGCCTTTGGTTTTTTGAGGATTGGCTTACTTCATTTAGTATGATATTCTCCAACTCCATCCATTTACTTGCAATTCCCATAATTTTATTCTCCTTTAATGCTGAGTAATATTCTATTGTGTATATGTACTGCAGTTTCTTTAATCATTCATCTATTGAAGGGCATGTAGGTTGGTTCCACAGTTTATCAACTGTGAATTGTGTTGCTATAAACATTGAGTGGCTGCATCACTATAGCATGCTGTTTTTAAGTCCTTTGGTTATAGACCGAAGAGTGGGATAGCTAGGTCAAATGGTGGTTCCATTCCAAGTTTTCTAAGGAATCTCCATAATACTTTCCAAATTGGTTGCATCAATTTGCAGTCCCACCAGCAATGTAAGAGTGTGCCTTTTCCCCCATATCCTTGCCAACACCCATTGTTGCTTGTATTCTTAATAACTGCCATTCTGACTGAAGTGAGATGAAATCTTAGAGTAGTTTTGATTTGTATTTCTCTAATTGCTATAGATGTTGAACATCTTTTCATATGTTTGTTAAGTGTCTGTTCAGTTCCTTAGCCAGTTTATTGATTGGTTTATTTGTTGTTTTGGTATTAAATTTTTTGAATTCTTTATATATCCTGGAGATTAGTACTCTTATCAAATGCATTTCTATACATTAGTGACAAATCCTCTGAAAGAGAAATTAGGAAAACTACCCCCACTTACAATAACCTCAAAAAATAAAATAAAATACTTGGGAATCAACTTAATGAAAGAGGTGAAAGAACTCTACAATGAAAACTACAGAATGTTAAAGAAAGAGAAATTAAAGAAAACCTTAAAAGATGGAACTATCTCCCTTGTTCTTGGATAAGCAGAATTAATATTGTAAAAATTACCATACTGCTAAAAGCACTATACAGATTTAATGCAATTACAATGAAAATCCCAAAGACATTCCTCATAGAGATAGAAAAAGCCATCATGAAATTCATCTGGAAAAATAAGAGACCCAGAATAGCCAAAGAAATCCTTAGCAAGAAGAGTGAAACTGGTGGCATCACAATACCAGGCCTTAAAATATACTGCAGAGCAATAGTAATAAAAATGGCACTGTATTGGCACCAAAATAGACTTGTAGACCAATGGCACAGAATAGAGGACACAGAGAAAAACCCACATAAATACAGTTATCTCATACTAGACAAAGGTGCCAAAAACATATATTGGAGAAAAGATAGCCTCTTCAACATGTTGTGCTGGGAAAATTAGAAATCCATATGTAACAAACTGAAATTAAGCCCCTATCTCTCACCATGCACAAAACTCAAAGTAGATCAAGGACCTAGGAATTATACTAGAGACCCAGTGCCTAATAGAAGAAAAAGTAGACCCAAACCTTCATCATGCCAACTTCCTTAACAAGCCTCCTAAAGTGCAAGAAATAAAATTAAGAATCAATAAATGGGATGGATTCAAACTGAAAAGCTTCTTCTCAGCAAAAGACACAATCAGTGAGGTGAAGAGAGAGGCTGCAGAATGAGAGCGAATTTCTACCACATGTACAACAGGGGCTCTTTAGATCCCAGTGCATGGAGCGTATGGAGGGAAACTCTGAGGTTTGGTCATGGAAATTAGACTTGAGAACTTCCTAGATGCACTACTCTCATTCTCATTTTGCCTGTCTGGGCTGTATTCAGTGCTACTCAACCAGTATGAAAAGCAGTGGTAAAACATGGAACCAGACTGGAATAGGAGCCTGTAGTCACCAGGAGACCCACTGATTCTACCCTTTGCATCCCACATCTTTACTTTATGGACCTGGGAGGTAAAACAGTGATAGATGTTCTTGTAACTGCCAGCAGTCTCTTTGTGTGTGTGTGTGTGGGGGGGGGTGTCACTGGGGATTGAACCCAGGGCCTTGTACAGGCTAGGCAAGTGCTCTGCCAACTGAGCTATATCCCCAGGCCCAGCTAGCAGTGTCTTGCAAGGAGAATGGAATATAGGACTACTCTTAGAATCTAGTTCTGCTATGGGGCCCGTCAACATCAAATCATCCATTTCGAATAGCTCAAGCTAGGGCATGAGTTTTACCTCCCCTCCAAGTATATCACTAGCCAAGGTATCAATATCAAACTCATTGAGGAATCCAAGTGCCATGATCAAAACAGGAAAAAACCAAACATAGGACTAACAGTAGGAAAGCCTAATTTAATAGAATTGACTGGTTAAAAACCTTAAAACAACAGACAACAATAACAAATCCTTAAGAAGATTTAAAAATAAGGTTTTGAAACATAAGGGAAGAACAATTATATAAATAAGAACCAACTGAAGATATTAAGTATGAAAAATATGATTGTTTAAATAAAGCTTCCTATGGGGTAGTTTTAACAGCAAAAGTAAAAAGACACAGCTGGAGAACAAACTAGTGAGCAGCAAGACAGCATACAAGACCTTTTCCAGAAAGCAAGAGGATGGATTCCAAGTTTATCCATACTGGCAGATGATAGAACAATTTACATCAGAAGTGAAAAGTTCTGCAATTCTGCTTAATATAGATCAATGTATAATCTGTTCCAGCAACTCGTGACTGACAAAATAATATAAATAATTAAACAGTGTGATACTGACACAGAGCAGAATAGAAAATCAACAAATAGATCCCAAAATGTAAGAAAATTTTATATATTAAATAAGTGACATTTAAGTCAGTGTAAAAAAGAAGGAGTATTAAATAACTGGGTTAGGAGAAATAGGTAGATGTCTAAATAACATTTAGATAATATCTGTTCCCTCATCCCAGAATAAATTCCAGGTAAATTGAACACTTAGATAAAAAAATAAAATAAAATAAAACACAAAATTAAGTATGGGATTTAAAATCTCCAAAGTTAAAATGGTTTTCTATTCATGACACAAGATTTTAAAATGTTATTACATTAAATTAAAAATTCCTTCAAGATAAAAACTAAATAAAGTCAATATACAAATGATAAATGGGGATTAATCTTTCACAATCATATTTTAGCAAAGATTTGACTAATCAAAGAAATTAGTTACTTTATATTTCAATAGATGAAACAAAAATAACTCAATAAGGTAATGGCAAATGATTTTGTTGGATGGCATTAAATGAAATACATATAAACATGAAAAAAAACACAATCTCATTCATAACATAACAAATTTAATCTATTAAATCTGAATTGAATTATGATAAATATTATATATAATTCGCCTATCCAAAACAAAGATCAGTAAGTTTGATTACATAATGTTAGCAAGAATGTAGATAAACAAGTACACTTAATGCATTTCTGTGACAGTATAAATGGCATAGTCATTATGAAGCACATTTGGTTATATAAAGGAAAACAAAAAGCGTGCATTCTCTTTAACTCTGCAACTCTATTCTAGGAATGTAACCCACAAGTATAATCACACCTACCTAAGTTGGTACAGGTTTCCAGTTGGTCTCTGTAAACTACATGTAACGCAACACAATTTCAAACAATTTAAATGTTTATCAATAGAAAAGTAAGTCATTTTGACAAAGTCCAGAAAATAGGATATATCAGTTGTAAGACAGAAGAACAAAAACAATGCAGGGAGGGATTGAGGAAGGGATGGAAGAAAGAGACCATGAGATCCTAGCACATTGATAAGAGCATTGAGATCTGTATAGGACACTGTTTCATACATTTCCCAAAAATTGAAATAATTAGATGCTCTGCTTGGCCAACAACACCACAAGTCAAGTTTATAGGACAGTAACTACGTGGGAGAAGGTATTTGCAATATAACAAAATGGCATGGGCAGCTTATTTAGAAAACCATTTATCTCAAATTTTGGATACAGAACTCCTTTCCTTCTGAAAAATTATTAAAAGTTCCTGGAGCAAATATGCATACACACATGCTTTTTAAAGATATTTACCATAGGTATTATATATTGATATAATATATTTATATATATGTAAGTGGTTTCTGCATTAGAAATTAAATTAAATAAATTTTAGAAATATTTATTAATCCATTTCAAAATAACAAACCAGTTACAAGTTATCATATACACCAAATTTCTATAAAATTATATTGTTTGAAAACAAAAACTTATTGAGAAGGAAGGGCCATTTTTTACATTTCTGCACATCTCATTCATATATGGTTTAAGAGAAGACAGTTTCTTATATCTAATTCTAAAGTCAATCTATTGCAGTACACTTTTTGGCTGAAAAAATTCCAACTTTACACAGATTTATAGCTGGAAAAGTATGGGCTATTTTTAATCATCTTTCTAGATAACTATGGATATTCTTTGGTACTGTACCAAAACTTGAAAAGTTTGTTTCTTAAATTTTAATAAATTTCTTAAATTTTAGTTGCTGTGTGAAATCCAAAATCTATCAAAGAACATTTCATATTCATTGTGACAAAAATCATTGGTGCATCTTACACTTTCAAAAGAATCCTTTCCCAATGTATAGTTTTGTAACATCTTGCATTGATCATTTGGAAAATGTTGGCTCACTGAGCTATGCAGATTCTATGAATGATGACACATTTTATCAAGTAATATAAAATTGCATTAATAAATACCACTATCAATTCTATTGGAAAAGTTTTTATTTATTGGAAGCTCTCAAACTCATAGGTTTTTATAAGTTTTTTGAAATTGTAATTTTCACTTGAAAGTCCTAATCTCATCACACAACAAATACAGTCACGTATTTTTTTCATGATGTGGCCAAATTATTTAGAAGAATAGCTTTGACTAATACCCATATATGAATAACTACAGTTTTTCATTTGTTTTTGGAAATAAACATGATGCTAAAAAAGGGAGGGGAGGGTTCATGGTGAAATTCATGTAATGTTGCGATAGCTTTTCCTGAAGCAGATCATCACACACTCAGCAGAAGTGCTTTATGAATAATTCCCATTTCATCACACAAAATATGAAAGACCTAATAAGGACTGGCATTTAATAACATTAGCCATCATTACTGCTTCATCAAGGGCATTCTTAAACAAATTGGATGTTCTTTTCTTCATTCCCACATGTGTATGATAGACACAATTCAATAACTAGTACAGTTTGTTGCCACTGTTAAGATGCTAAGGCATGAGCAGTTTTATTCATCATTGCTTGTGGCATCAGTACAAATGTTAGCACAGTGAAAATGGCAAAAACAGTCTTAGAAATATTATGGAAATAGCAGTGATTTATCAGCATTTTGAATGGGTCTTGGGACCCCCTACCTCTGTAAACTGTAGTTTTAGTTGAGAACTACTGATGTGAAATGTAAAAGGATTGTTCTTTTGCAAAGAATTCACATACACACACATGCACGCACACACTCTTACACACACCCCCAAGATCTGAGAAAATCAATTTAAAAAATGGAGGAAAAAGGATATTAAAAATCAATTCTGAGAAAATGAAACAGTAATAGCTAAACCTACAGTATTATTTCAAGAAATACAAATTATAAGAAGATAATAATTTATACTCAATAGAATGACAAAACAAAAATATCAGACAATATCAGTATTGCTAAAATATTCTGCTGCTGATAGTGGGAGTATAAACTTAAGCCTTCCCCTTCCTCACCCGGCTCTTTAAATTTTCTGTACCAGGGAACACTATGCAATTCTCCCAGACCCACTCTGTTGGAGAGGAATTCGCCCTGAAGCATATTTCCCAATAAAGGCTTTCCCAGTGGTTTTATTTACCACCTTTTGGTCTCCTGGCTTTGCAATCACCAAAAAGTTTCCATTAAAAATGTTAAGTTAGGATCCAGGCACAGTGCTGCATACCTGTTATCCCAAAAAACTTCGGAGGCTGAGGCAGGAAGATCTCAAGTTCAAGGCTAGCCTCAGCAACTTAGTGAGGCCCTGGGCAGACTTAGCAAGACCCTGCCTCAAAATAAAAAATAAAAATAAAAAGAGGCTTGGAATGTGGCTCAGTGGTTGAGCAACGCTGGGTTAACCATTCCCCCCAAAAAGTTGTCCAACTATTACAAAGAATCAAAACTCCTCTGTTCTTTCATATTATTGTCTTACTATAAAATGTTACAGCAAATGAATCATCAACACATTCTGTGGAGGATTTAGTAAAAAGTGTCATGAATGCTCCCAAGGAAGTGGCTTTTCAGATGGTGTAGATACAAAGAGTAATTCAGTGTACATTTAACATACTTGCTATGACTAGTCCCTGGTGGCTCTTAGAGAACATCCTCATCACCAATCACCCAGTGAAGGAACACTCTTCATTCTGTTAGACACCCTTGTGCTCCACACACCTCCACATATTAGACTATTCTTGGCCAGGCCCACTCTCTTCTGTTCTTGCCAGCCAAACTGCACACTAGCAAGAGTTAGCTCTGTTTTTACCAGTATGTGTTGTTTTCTTTCTTTCTTTCTTTTTAATAACTTGTGTTGTTATTCTAGTGATGTAATTTAATTAAATATTCAGTAGCCTCCCCATTCAGTTTTACTTTCTATTATTTCAGTGACCCATGGATACTTGAGATCTGAAAACATACATGGAAAATTCCAGAAACAAATAATTCATAAATCTTAAATAGTGTTTATTAAAGTAATTATTGCAATTGCTCCATTTTATTGTTGGTTATTGTTGTTAATCTTTTACTGCACCTAATTTATAAGTTAAAATTTACCAAAAGTATATTTGTGTAGGAAAAAATCAGTATACGTGGGATCAGTACTGTCCATGGTTTCAAGTATCCAATGGGAGTCTCTTAACATACCCTCTATGGACTGAGAAGGGAGCAACTGTAATTAATCAAAAGTGAATGGGAATTTTTTCTATGAAGATACAAAAAAGCTTTCTGAAAAACCTCAAAGCAGCAAATTACTGACTACAATCTATAATATTGAGGAAATGATTAACATCAAGGATTCTACACTGGAAAAACTTTACCAATCTGTTAAGAAATCAACAATGAGGTATTAATAATGCATTCGTTGGTGTGGTTCATCCAAGAATTATAACATGTAATTTAAGTCCTTTTTTATTTTAAGGAAAGTTTTTACTATCAAACACTAGTTCTGAAGCTCCAGATAAGAGGGCCTCTACCCTGTCCTCCACTGTTCTGAGCATGGATTCATTTTCAACATGAGTTGTTAACTATCCTCTCTGAATTACGATGGGAAAAGAACACATGCATAAACATGAAGACCATCATCTCCTATGACTCCTTGCATTTGGTAGAACTTCAAATTAAAGTGAAACATCCCTTTGCTATACAGCACGAGGCAGAAACAATACCACCAGGGCTGTACTCGGTTAGTTGTTCTAGGAGTCTTGATCAGGTGTAAGTTTTCTCTGAATCTCCATCTGATTTTTCTACTACACTGTACTCTGATGGTTCTTGCTGTTGTCAGAATTTCTTCACATCCTCCATCATTCACAGCTTCACATTTGAAGATGTGAACTCGGTGTGAACTGTGACTACTTTAAAGATTTCAGTTTGGATGCTAAGTTTGGAAGAATAGTATATATTAAGATAATCTATGGCCCTCATAAATAAGTTTATATCATCTGAATCACAGATTGGAGTTCATATGCTCTGAATTTGGGATTTTCTTGTCTTTTTTTTCTGGTTACCTCATATGACCAGTTCAAAACTAAGGAATTGTTGTTGATAAAAAAAAAAAGTCTGTCAATCCAAGCAGATTCAGAAAAAAAAAAAGAAGAAGAAAAAATAAGAAGAGAAAAGCATCTCTATTTCTCTGCATAATATACTATGAGAGCAAATAGGACAATTTAGAGAAGAAATAAGAAGAAAATAATATCGGTGCATGAGTAGAAATGTGAATCTCAATAAAAATACCTTAGAAACAGTGAAAATAAGGTCACCCTACTAGCATAAGCTTTTGAACTAAATGATTGATGCTACTAAAAAGGAAAAAAACATACCCTTGATTCACAAGTACAGGGGTAGTGAGTACTATGAAGGAGAGGAAAGAGGGAGGCTGTGAGAGATTCGGCTTTTAAAATTGTTCAGGGGCCTATGCCAACAAGCCATGGTCCTTGAGTAGATGCAAAGTTGGCAATGCAAAGGCAAATACCAAAAAAATAATCACAACCCATTTCACGAAAAGAAAAAAAAATGGTGTTTGAAAATGTTAAGTTTATCAATTTAAAAAATATTAAAAGAGATATGGAGAGGTTCATTACTTCTAAGAGTCAGCCCAGGCAGGAGGGGGAAGAATCTCTCTGTAGGGTTCATGTAAATGTGGGCCTCGGCTTGGACCTTCTCACTGAGAGGACTCCTACGTTAAAGTAACAGAGGACAGCACTTAGTGCCTCAGAAAGGAAAAATAAACACAATATCCAATTACTTTGACGAGAATGTATTACCCACTACCTCCTCTGATTTCTCTTAATTTGATGTATTACTTGCATCATGCAAATAAAATCTGTCAACAGAACAGTTTCTGAGTTTTACTATGAGAATACTCTATACCTTTCCATGTATGAAAATATTATTGGTAGTGGCAGCAAGTGTCCTGAAATTTTAAATGCTGACTTGAGATCAATTAAACTTCAAGACAGAAGCAAGTATCTCATAATGAAAAGTTAAAAAGTACTTCTGGGAAACAGAAAACTGTGATGCTCTTCATTTTTATGCACTGAAGATAAAAGAAGTCTGCAAAGCAAACATGTTCTACCACAGTGTGGCCAGTGTTCTAGAATATCACTTCCTATTATTATAATATGAGTAAATGAACCAAAAAGAAAAAGAAGAGGACCACATAGGAGAAGGGGATCTGCAATATACACAGTAGCTCTTACCAGCTAATAACTTCACATCCTACACTGTGCTCTTCTGGCTTTCTTTTAATCTAAAAAACTATACCCTTTTAACTGCATTTAAAAACTAAAATTAAGATGATACATTTTAGGAATTAGGTGGCATCATTGCTTTGTATATATCAGCTCAGAAAAAAAGCACAAAGGACTTACATTTCATAGTTTTTCTTGAGAATTTCAGTTTCTGATCAAAAATTTGTATAAACAGGCAAAACTACTGCTTGGCTGTTTCTCTTATTATTAAATTCTTACTTTATACCTAAAGGTAATTGCTAAGATGTTATTAACTGGGCTAACTAGATTACCTAATTTTAGAATATTTTTTAATTGATACATATCAATTATACAAAATGGTGAGTTTTATTTGGCATATTCACACATACATAAAAATAAAAACATAATTTGATCGATCTTACTCTGCAGTACTTCTCCACCCTTCCCTCTGATATCCTTCCTCTACCCTGTTTGTCTCCCTTCAGCTTTCACAGCATACACCCACCACTTTTTATTTTGTCTCCCCCCCACCCGTGGCTTTATATATGAGAGTTTACATACACTTTCCTCTCTCACTTGTATCATTCAAAGTCCATATCAAAATTATGGACTCTAGTTGCATGCATTTCCCAGCAAATGACATAATTTAATTCCCCTTTATGACTAAATCAAGTTCCATTGTGTATATACACCACCTTTTCTTTATCCATTCATCTGTTAATGAATATCTAGCCTAATTCCCCAACTTGTCTATTCTGAAATTTTCTGATAAACATGTATATGCATGTATTGTTCTAGTATAATGACTTTAATTTTTTTTGATAAATCCAGCATAGCTGGATTATATGCTAGTGCCATTTTAAGCTTCTTGAGCAGTATCCATACTGATTCTCATAACTAATTCATATTCCCACCCACAGTATGGAAGAGCTTCTTTTCCTCAGTGCTTATTTTTATTTGTATTTTTGATGATTGCCATTATAACTGGAGTGTGGTGGAATATCACTGTAGTTTTTACATGCACTACTAAGATATAGAACATTTTTTAATGTAATTGTTCATGTGTATTTCTATTTTTGAGAAGTGTCTGTTCAAGTAATTTTTCCACTTGTTGACTTGGTTATTTTTTAAATGTTGAGGTTTTTTAGTTTTTGTATATTTTGGATATTAGCCCTTTGTGAAGAGAGTAGCTGGCAAAGATTTTTTTCCATTCTGTTGGTTGTCTCTTCAATCCTTTGTTTGCTGTGCAGATTTTTAATTTCATATTCTCTTATTTATTGGTTCTTTCTCTTATTTCCTGAGCTGTAGGGGTCCTCTTCAGGAAGTCTTTGCCTGCATCTATGTTGAATATCAGAAACACATAGGCAATATTCTATAATCTTTTAAAATGCCACATGACACAACATAGATTAAGTGCTGCTTATTTTCAAGTTTCCCTGAAAGAGTGATTTTTTTTATAAAAAATCCTTCTATGCACTTATGTATTTCTATAGTGAGAATTAATTTATAGTTTCATTTATATGAACTTTTTGTATTTATATGAACTTACTTTTTATTAATTTAATAAATTTATTATATTTATATGAACCTTTTAGGTATTGCACTTAAATATCTGATTATTTTCATTAAGTATGGAAGGTAAAATATCCTAAATTGTTTTAACATTTTGAACAAATTTGTGAGCAAATACATACTGAAATTTGAAGTAACAGTTTTTCACAACAAATGGACTTCAGGGACTGCACACACTTAGTTTGACACCTTACGTTGTTAGAGGTGAGAGACAATCCTAGTTCTATGAGAACACTGGAAGATGGTAAGCAAAGAGGCAAATGCTTAGAATCAGGGTCCCATTCTAATTCTCTGTAGGGTATGCAAAGAGGCCCTGCCTTTGTTGGTGCTGAGCAAAATGATGACTACTAAGATCTAAACTTGCCTCAGTAGATGGACAGATATTAAAGAAGAAAAATAGAAGTGCTCTCTCTTACGGCAGAACAGAGCACTGTAGTTAGAGCCAAATGCTTATCTTCTGAAAACCTAGGCTTATAACCTGGGTGTGCTGCACACTAACATGACCCTAGACAAGCTTTTAAATCTTTGTGAGCTAGAATTTCTGCATCTGTGTAATAATAATAAGATGCTATCTAACTCATAAGGTTGTCTGGGTAATACAAGTGATGATGTCCCTCAGGTGCCTACCATGTTTTAGCTTTCAAGAACTGCTTGCTATTATTACCAGTCTTTTTCAGGGAAGAATAAAATCAAGTTCCTCATTACAAATATAAAAGAAAAATGAGCAACAAAATGATTACACAATTCTTTAGTTCACACTGATCAGACCCTTTAGCTCTATATATTTTACTTTTCAAAATGCTTTAATATAGATGATACATTTTTTCACTTGTTCTTTTTATTAACCCTAAGAGACAAATTGGGTAGTCATGGTCTCCTATATGGACCTTGAGGAAAGATGATGAAGAATATGGGTGATCTATATTTTCTTGGAAGTAAGGAGGAAAAAATAATAATAAAAATAAAGACATAAGGAAAAAGAAATAAAAGAAAAACCAAACAGAAAAAATTCTACTTCTCCTGACACGTCATTCCTGTGCAATATAAACTAATTACTTATTAATGTGGAAATAAGATATTTTTACACATTTTCAAAGGAACAGTTTAATCACTACCAAATAATTCTGTATAACAAATATTATAGTTTTTGAAATTTATGAAGAATATAAGTTATTTTTCATAATTTTAAAATACTTTTGCTGAAGAGATGTGGGCACCTCAGAAATCTTCTAAAACTCACAGATTGTACTTTAAATAAAGTTTTATTTCTACTTCCCCTAAGTAGAATAATATAATTTCATCTAATATTTTCTGAACCTCAAGGAACAAATTAGCTTTAAATGAGAGAATATATTCTTTCATTTTTAAAATTTCATCAGACTGTAATGAGCATTTATAAAACAAATTATTTTTAATGATCAAAAGCTACCTCATAACTCTTAGAATTATTCATATAAAATTACATCTGTAATTCTATTTTCATAGTTAATTTTATGAAAAGTGAGTAACTATTTATATCTTTTACATATTTACATTTAATGATTATGATTCCAACATTCTAAGATTCATATGATTTAGAAGTGATGTAAAAAAGTGTATAACAAGGGGCTGGCATTATAGCTCAATGGTAGAGTGCTTGTCTAATACTTGTGAAGCACTGGGTTCAATCCTCAGCAACACATAAAAAATATGTAAATAAAGGTATTGTGTCCATTTACAACAAAAAAGTACTATAACAAAATACTAAGATCATATTATTAGGACCTTCAAAATTATATAAATGAAATTACACTTGACCTTTTTAATATAATAAACTGAACTATAGATTCTCTCAAATTTGGGGTGACTTCTCTGTTTTCAAACTTCCTGTGGTTTCTCCCTCCTACCAAACTAAAACACATACATCTTCCCCTCTGGCTCACCAGTTTACGCAAGGTCACCTCAACTTATTTTTACAGCTGCATCATTATTATCACACATACATTTACTTATGCTCTGAATAATTCACTAAATATATTTAACTAATCTGATATTTTTTGGACGTATACAATCTATAAACACTATGATAAATGGAGAGGAAAATAAAAAAGACAAGAAAGACCTTTATACTTGTCACAAGTAATTTAAACAGAAAAATTCACACAAACAACAAATAACAATATAAAGCAGAATGTTTTCAATGATACCAAATAAGGAGGAAAATGCCTTGCCATAGAGATAAAGAGAAGATAATAATTAATGGTGACTGCACACAGGAAGCCAAGACCTAAAAAGGTCAAGTGGCATGCCTGAAGTCACATGTTGACATTGATTGAATGGTCATTCCAGACCTAGAGTGGGATAAGAGAGATAATCCAGGAGATAGATTATATGTCAGGATGGGGCATTTTGAGGTGTATTGTCAAGCTGAAAAGAAGGAGAATTTTTTTCTTTTGCTATGGTTATCCATCTGGAAGACCACTCTCACCTGTTGTGGCAGACTGAAAACACATCTGCAATGTAAGTTTCATTTTAAATTAGAATTTCCACTTAACAACCTACACACAAACATTGTTGTGACACTGCTGCAATCTGCTTTGGATCTGATACCCAACCTGTTATTTTGCCAACTCACTTGAGCTATAATTAAGTTCAGATGCTAGTAACTGAATCCCCAAAGTAATAGTGGCTTAAAATATAAAATAAGTTGTCTTCTCCCTACACATAAGTAGGCAGAAGGGGCTGGCATTTCAGGGCTCTAGGTGCCTCCTAATTTATTTCCCACGTGTGTAACCTGCTCTTATGGTCCAAGATGGCAGACTCTGAGTTCATGGCAGCAGGATGGAGGAATGAATGAAGAGGGGAGAAGAGGCCTGTGGTTGCTGTGTCTCAGGAAAAGTTCCCCAAACCCACCATGTGACTTTGTACGCCTCTGGCCATTTTGAAAATCCCATGACCACACCTATTAGAATTGGAGGTGGAAAAAATATATATATGGGTTTTTATTCTAGAGTAAAACATATTTAGTTAATAATCCACTTACTATGGAAATAAGTTGAAAAGATATCGAGAAACAGTTAAAAATCATGGCTTCAGCTTTCAATAAATATTTGTTGAATTGATGAGAACATACTGTTATTAATTACTGGCTGTATGGCCAATCTGTGACTATAAATCCATTGTGTAAGCCTCACAACAACTATAAGAGGCTGAACTAAATTTTTTATATTTTAAAGAAGCTCTACCTTACAGTAGTTAAGTAACTTTGTTCAAGGTGACAGTTAATGGCCAGTTAAATCCAGAACTACTGATCTTGAACATGAATAACAACAGAATAACAACTGCTTATGCTGATGTGCTTCACCTGCATTAGATTAAACACCAAGAGAAAAGGTAATGTGACTTATTTATCTTTGCACTATTTGTTAATTCATTTAATAAATAGTTGGTGAGCAACTAAAATGTTCTAGGTGTTAGAGATACCAAAAATTATAATAGCATATATTCTTATTAATTAAAGTTTAGTCATTGGAATTGGTGAGAATACAAAGTAACTGTGGCAAGTGTTATGCAAAAAAATAATAAGTTAAAAGAACATATAAAGAAGAACCATCTAGTCCAAGATTGTGGTGGTGATTGGGGAAGGCTTCCCTAAGGAAGTGGTGCCTAGACTTCCTCAGGAAGGAATGGCTAGTATATATGAAATGCTGAATAAATATGTCATATGAATGAATGAATTTGTAAATGTAAACAGAGTTAGAGTTCATTCTGAAAGATTCTTTTTCTAAGCCTGGAGAAGTGCCCTTCTTTGAGTCTCCTCAAAAATGTCTCCAATGGCTGGAACTCACAGAGTAAATTCTCCACATTTTCCACAGCACAATTGTTGGTTGAATTAAATTAAATGTCATTTTCCCTCTCTAACATGACACAATTAAGTAGAATGTTCTCAAATAAGATGATTTGATATGTTTTATCTACTCAAATAATCTCTATGTGGACATAGAAAACCTGTTTATTGCATGAATAACTCTACAGGTAGCAACTCAATAAATGGTAGTTCACATACCACAGATCTACAACTAAGAAAAGCATTCCAAACTATATTAGATAATGTACCTTTCTTTCACAGTTTGTGTACATCTTTCCAAGTCTAGGTTAATGCTCCTATGAAAGGAAAAGCTAAGATCCATTGGCAATTATATTAAAATGCTTTTCTTGTTTGTTCTGTGAGATAATCACATTTCGATTTAAGAGCTTCTTGAAAGCTGCCATTATGTTCAAATACAGGCTTAGGTTAGGATCCTGCTAGGAAAACACTAAGAAAAACTCATATCTACTCCTAAAATTCAGTACTTTATTTCTTAATGGTACTAATGACAGTAATAAACTAAGGAGACCTTTAATATAGTTGTTTAAGACTGAGAAATAAAATATAACCCACATATTACAAACACAGAAAAAAAATGCACCAAAGCTATTGAAGCATTAAGTATATAATAGAAGCAGGAAATCTGAGAATCCATTTGTGCAAAAAAGGAGACCTTTATTATTTTTCCAAGAACCCAAATCATAACAAAATAAAGCAATCTATACTAACTACACTGATGTTAGGCTCAAACAGCTGCAATTTTAATTAAATATATTAATTCTGGGGAAAACAGCAACAGCAACAACATTAAAAACAAATACATGAGAAAATGTAATCAACATATGATATAAAAATAAACTGCTCTGGAAAACAAATTAATGGAGAATGGATTCATTTATTCATAAATTCGAATTTCAGTTCATTTCTTCCTGTGAGTACTACACAAAGGTGTTCCCAGGTAAGCTGTCTAAAAAAGATTTTGGTAGAAACGAAAACAAGAGAAAATGAAATTTTATCTTGGGATTCCCATTTATTTCTCTTGAATATCTCTTCTAATTTTAACTCAGGGCTGGGGTGGAGCTCAATGGGTAGAGCATTTTTCTAACATGAGCCAGGCCCTGGGTTCAATCCCTAGCACCATAAAAACAAACAAAAACCCCCAACAACGACGACAACAGCACAATCCCAAAAAACTCTAACTGGACATTACCCAAAGTCCCTTCCACTAGGTGTAGCCATGGGACTCACAAGAGGCCCACGGCATATAAGCAGAAGCAACAACTGGCAGTGGTGCAGCATGACCGTGGTGTCTATTTCCAATCCACTTACATTCTATTCAAAGCATCATACTCAATTTTTCCAACTTCTCACTGAACATCAGTATCAGGATTTTCTTCAAGTGAATCAAAAAGCAGGCCAAATCCTTTTCCAGAGATCTATATCTATGTTAACAATACCACCATCATGCTCAGACTCAAAACCCTGGAGCTGTTTAATTTTTTCTTAATTTTTCTCCTTCCTCTAACACACAATTTAACCAGTTTTTAATGCTGTATTCTCAAGCCCTTTGACCATTTCATCTTTATTTTATTTAATAACTGCCAGTCCAATTCAGGCCCTCCTTACATCTACCTCTGGGCAAGTCAGCCTGGCTGGTAGCCCTGCTGCTAAGCTTCCCTCTCTCTAAAGTTCAATTCAACATTTATTCAATGATAATTTACTGAATGCCTCTTAGTACTAGGCATTGTGTTGGGTACTAGTAATGCAAACCACTGACAAGTCATATTCTCAAACTGACAGTTAATATGTTGCTAAAAACTTGTCAGTAGCCATTCCAAAGCAACATTAGTCTCAATCTGACACTGATGTATTTTCAAACTTTTGCAGATATTTCCTTTTCTGAATTTTTCCTCCTGTTGCTTCTACCTATGCCTAGCTCTTCAGTATACTAAGGCTTGTTCCTGATGGTCCTGGAGCTTTCTTGCCTCTTCTTTGTGACTTTTTCATTCTGTTCTCTCTCTAGAATAACTTCCTTAATGCCACTCTTAAAGATGCTTATGCTAAATTCACTTTTAATAATTAAGATGGAAATAATTGACTTTTCAGTGTTTTCATTTTAGCCTGATCATATGGAAAATGGGAACTTCTCCTTTAAAGACTCCTAAGACACAACAGGATTTAGCAATGAAATGTTTAAAGCCTGGTCTTTAATGGAGATGTAGATGCTTTTACAATCCTTTTACTATTTAATTATGTCTTAATTATTGAAGGCCTCATGTTACAAACAAAAACCTTTTGGAAACAATTAAATATTGCCATTTCCAATTTTTGGAAGAACATGAATTTTTACCTAAGGATGACACAAATATAGGCAGGTAAATAATAAAATAGCACCAAGACAACTCAGGCAGTTAGGTCTTCGATTTATGATGTCTTGATGTCATTCACTACTTGGCAATGTTTCACACTGCCAGATGTTGAGGCAAACACCTATAATCCCAGGGACTCTGGAGGTTGAGACAAGAGAATCCCAAAGCCAGCATCAGCAACTTAGAGTGGCCCTAAGCAAATTAGCAAGACCTGTCTCAAAATAAGAAAAGAAAAAGGGCTGGGAATGTGACTCAGTGGTTAAGCACCAGTCACTTGTACCCTCAAAATTAAATAAATAAATAAATAAATAAATAAATAAATAGTTTCATACTGATATTTCATTTTGAAGAGCATTATGCTGTTCTTTAAAATCTCCATTTATTTGATTAAAGTTGCTTTTAATAATAAAAGAAACATCGTTCAAGGCGAACTGTGTCTTTCTAGCTAGATGGTGAGCTTTATCAGGGCAGTGATTATTACATTTTCTTCTCAGGATCACCAACACCAAAATCCACCTGAGGTTTCTGTTTCACAGATAATGCCCAGAGTTACCACTCTTGACATACTAATTCAGAAACTCTAAGGATAGGGACCATGTTTGAAAAGCTCCTCAAGTAATTTTTATGTAAAGTTTGAGAACCATTGCCCCAGGGTAGAAGTGAACTACTTGTTTATGAACATATATATATATATTTTTTATAGGATTGAATAGTTGCTTTTTAAAATTTTAAGAAAATTTCATATTCTTGCATAGCCACTATGTACTAGTGTACAGCCTCCTAAAAAGTAAAAGGGAAGTAACAAAAGCTGTCAAAGAAAAGATATTGCAGAGCCTGGCACGGTGGCGCATGCCTGTAATCCCAGCACTTAGGGAGGCTGAAACAGGAGAATCGCGAGTTCAACTCAGTGAGACCCTGTCTCTACATAAAACACAAAATAGGGCTGGGGATGTGGCTCAGTGGTCGAGTGCCCCTGAGTTCAATCTCCACTACAAAAAAAAGAAAGGATATTGCAGAAATTATGAAGTGATCTCTCAGAACAGCTGCTGGAGTCAGAATCACAACTTTGTAAAATAACAATTTAGTAAACTTAGACAATTTATCTTTCTTTCTTTTTTTTTTAAAATTAAATCTTTCTTTCAAACCTTTATTTTATTTATTTATGTTATTTTGTATGTGGTGCTGAGGATTGAACCCGGTGCCTCATGCTTGCAAGGCAAGCACTCTACCACTGAGCCACAACCCCAGCCAAGACAATTTATCTTTCTATGCTTGGATTTCCAAATCTGAATTATAGGGATAAGAACAATACTGATTCAATGGAATTTTAGTCAAAACAGTTGACATGGTGCATATTGCTAGGTGCTAGCTGTTAGATCTTAAAGCTAATATACAATATGGTAGGCAATAAAGCTCATTTCTAAGCTAAGTATGGGAAAATATATGCCTTTTTCTACAATTAAATCTAACTACGTTCATTAGTATTAAAAAACAGCATACTCTTACAGATAGAAATAGTTTCAAATTAATTGCTGTCTCAAGAAAATAAAGCTTTCAGAATCAGGCCAGGTGGCTTGGTACTTGGTCACATTTTCAACACAAGGAGGTTTTCAGTGAGGCATTGGGGCAGAACAAATTGGTTCAGTGTCTACTGTGGAAATAAGGGATTCCTTCAGCCCAATCCAAATAGTAATCCCACTAGCTCCCAGAAGATAAACATGAAGAGACAATCAAACCTTTAGTTCAGACTGGCACCTTTCTCCTGCTTCTCTGCATTTCTCACCTCTAGGGACTTGAGGACAAGCTGTCAGTAAATCTGCTGTGTTTCTGCAGAGAACACTATGCAGCTCTAATTGTTGCATTAGAGGCAGTGAGTGAGTAACTCTAATTCATTAGCTGTGTCTCCTATAGGCAGGTCTCATAAGCAGATTTAATGTCTTAGGTTGATGCAGAGTTCAGAGTCACAGGGGAACACAGAAGAGTGCACTTAGCTATATATAGAAGAGTTGCAATAAACACTGAATGGTGACAGGAACTCAGAGTGCAATCTTTATTCCTAAGTGCCAGAAATGGGGATGTAGTACAGAGGTTGCACAGTTGGTCATGTGAAGAGACATGAAGAGGGAATCAGAGGAAATTTCCCATGAATACAGACAAGGTATATTGGCAATCCAGAGGTTCTAAATTTTGGGCTTTTTTTTTTTTTTGGTAACAAAAGAGAGTTATATTCAGTTAATCAGTTTTCTCCATTTTACTCCACCAGTATCATAAAAAAAATCACTTGTAATATTCATGAAACAATGGAAACTAACTGAACCACAAGACATTTAAAATTTCAACTTTTGTAAATACAAGCCAATTTAGAAAAGTTTTCCTCATGGCTAAAGTAAATAGCAAGAATAATGAAAAAGATTTTTATCTAAGGGTAAAGTGAACTAATCAAGAATTTAGTAGATGCAAAATATTTTGTTAAAGTAATTCCCTATAAATCTGTGTTCTATATTTTATGAATAATGGTAATAAGATACAATTTGTCTTTGACATTTTCATAAAATTTCACTAGAAAGATACTACCATTTAAAAAATTAACGTTTCAGCTGGGCGCGGTGGCTCAAGCCTGTAATCCCAGCACTTAGGGAGGCTGAGACAGGAGAATCGTGAGTTCAAAGCCAGCCTCAGCAATGGCGAGGCGTAAGCAACTCAGCGAGACCCTGTCTCTACATAAAACACAAAATAGGGCTGGGGATGTGGCTCAGTGGTCGAGTTCAATCCCCAGTACCAAAAATAAATAAATAAATAAATAAATAAATAAATAAATAAATAAATAAATAAATAAATAAAAACATTTCTTCATGCCTTTTTTGAACTACAGAGAATTGAACCCAGGGTGCATTACATCTCCATGCCTATTTATTTTTATATTTTTTTTCCAAATTTCAGACAAGATCTTCTAAGTTACTGCAGCTAGCCTTGAACTTATGATTCTCCTGCCTCAGTCTCCTGAGTCCCTGAGATTATAGGCTTGTGCACAGCAGACTAAAAATTTCTTAAGTAAATTCATCTTAGAGGGAGAAGATACATTTATATTAACAATAGTACTGTCTGGTCAAGGTTTATAAACTCTTGCACTGTGATTATGTTTACAATTTTATAAAAAATAGGCAAGAAGCTAAAATAGAAATTTGTAATGACATTTCAGGAATGAAATATAAAGGGGATAAGAGAAGGTGAACAATATGATGTCTTGTGCACAGTCTGTTAGTAGCAGACTTCCCAACAAGCATTTTAAAAATATTACCCATTCTTGTCTAAGGTTACTTTTAAGAATGTCTTGTAGTGATCAGGAGGAGTCAAATGCAGGCCACTAGGATTTACAGAAGTGTGGTTCCTCTGCCTCCAGGCAGGTGAGACATTCTGTGTGTACGGATCATTGTACCACATGTGGTATCAACAAGTGTATATGAGCTGAACACAGAGTATCTGAGTTGTTCGGGCATTCGGCTACTCAGTGCAGTATGATCACCATGTGAAAACAAACACCATCTTTTCCCTTTTCTTTTATATCCATATTCCTTATTCTTTTATTTGTCAATTGCATCTATCCAACATAGTTTTGATATAAGGAGCTGCGGTGATGAATTTAAATCAGGTGAAATCCTTACTATCAGTTGATTACAGAATAGGAGGCAAGAAAAGGCAAACAATGACTATAAAGATATTTTAGCTACTATGATGGAAACATATAATTGACAGAATGAGACAACCAGAATGTAGTCACTTCTATATGTGGAGATAAGAGGCAGAATTATTTTATAAAAAAGAGAATAATGGGATGAACACAGAGAATATTAGTAGATGATCAGCACAGGAACCATGTGGTGCATGTGCCCAAGCACAGTAGCAGAATAAGCCACATGAATTTGAGGAACAGCAAGAAATCCAGGTCAGTGAGGCCTCTGGTGCTGAAAGTCAGGAACGAAGCATCTCAGAGAAGAGGAGAGATTCCAGGGCCAGCTCCTTTTCTATTAAAGCACAATTGCCAGGCAGGTAATCATGCCCCACAGCTCAAGGAATCCGGAGTTAAGATTCAAACCACATCCCTGAAAGCTGATAAACAAGCAATACGAACTAGGATGGCATAACTGTAGTAAATGACCAGACAATTCAAGACCAAATACAATATTTTTCAGTACAGAAGCATCAAGTCATTTTTAATGTAAATGCTTTTTAATTAAACAAATAATATTTGTTTTAAAATGTATGACTATGTATGAAAATTCATTTCTAATAGAAAAAAAAACAAATGAAAATGGTAATTTTCCATTCAGGATTACGGATTTTACAAAAAGATCATTAGAAGCAGCAATTTGTTAATATCTAACTAAATTAACCTTAGAGAGGTGTTTATTGTAATAGGAGTACATTTGGGGAAATAATTTGTTTTCAGAGAAAAAAATACTACAACATTTTTCAATTGAATGAGAAGATTCCATAGATGGATTAAATGCTATGTGATGCAGGTTCTAGAACTAGAAAATAGCCTGAAAAATGAAGAAAAAAAAAAAAGAAACCTTTAATTCTGGACTTATAAAAATTATTTGTGTACTTCGAGGAGCTCCAGGTGTCTTTAAGAACCATAAAGTTTTTACACACATATACAAACTTTTGAAATGAAACAGGTGATTAGTCTATTTTTTGGTAGCATTCTCAATCTCATTCTGAGCACTTTGAAAAAACAAATTATTATTTGTTAAATAATAACAAATTATTAATTATTAATTTGATAAAAATGCAGAAGTCAGATGTTTTTGCTTTTGACTATCTTACATTTTGTAGCAAAGAAGAATCCAAGAGTCATTTAGGAACATTAACTGACTCATAACTAACCTTAAAACATACTTGTGAATTGCTGCCAAACCCGAATGCACATCTGATAAAGATACATAGCTTGGGGCTGCCTCTCCCTGGTTAAGAGACTTCATTGAGTGACCTATTTTCTACTCTCCTTCCTTATTTTACTTCAATGTTCTTTCCTCCCTCTCCACCCTACACAGTTATTGGTATTTGTGGTTCCAACAATAAACTGCCTGGATCACCAAGAAGAGTGCTTTTTACTTTGTTTATCTTTTTACTCAAATTCTGGCAGTACAAATCCAAATGTAGAACAAAATCTGATGAGACAGGTTTTTACAGTGTAGTCTGAGGATGACCTGGGGGAGGTCTGGGGAGCAATCCAGAAATTTCTATTTTTACCAAGTGACCTATGATTTCTGTGCACATTAAATTTTAAGATAGCTATCTCTTCCTCTCACAAACTCTGGTTTATAGAAAAGGAACGTATTAAGATCATAGCCACATTTCCTAAAACAATCAAACAAAAAGAGGAACAAATTATTAAAAAGAGAGCATACAGCATACAAACCCTATTTTTCTAGTGAAAAAACACTACCAACGCAACTAATGGCAAATTAACTTTCAAATTAAAATTTGATTTGTATTATACCACTCAAATATATCAGCATGCAATGATATAGCTATGTAATATTGTAATGGGAATTTCACTCTTTGTATTCTATAAATATTATGTTATTCTAACTTTAGATTTAATGAAATTTCCACTAAAAATATTATGATTCAAATGTAATAGTTAGCAGACCATATAAGACAAAGCCAAACATTCTTTGCAGTTATTTTTGCTCTGTTCACTTTTCTATTTTCTACATTCAGAGTATCTTGAAGGCACTATTTGTTTTTCCTAGTGACTAGTAGAGGATAGAGAAAAGAATAAACACTCATTCTATAAAATTTTGTTAAATGTATGAATAAATGGATAGCTAGGTATTCAATGCACATGCAAACAAAATTGCCTTAGAGATTAAAAAGAAATAAAATTAAAAATTTGCTACATTTTGCTATAAAAGAAAAACCTCAAGTATAGAAAATAGATAATAGTCATCTTGGCTAATTATACTTAAAAAGCATTCAAAGGTTTTAATTAAGCTTTTTATTTTTTATATGAGATAATTCAAGATATATTTCTATAATTGTGTAAGACTGATATTTCTAATGCATAGATCAGAAATAAAAATTTATATTCTAGAAAGTTAATAAACTAATGTTTAATGTGGTGGTTATTTAACAGTTGGAAATAAATCTAAGGGAGAAAATAAAGTTCAGAAAAATTTTGAAAAAGAAAAAAGAAGTTTTGTATGACTGCATTTTCTCTACCAACTCTTTCATACAGAACCAACTATGAATATTGTGGTAGTATCAATAATCATATGTTGATCATGTAAATATAAAGTGGCAATTTCAATTTTAATTTTATCAACACAAAGAAGAAAATTAAACTGGATACTGATTAGTTCATGAGTATCATACACCTGAAAAATTAGGGGAATACTATGTTAATGAACATAGTATTTCTGGATTTTTCTTCCCCTTAGCACATATCAATGACTTGTTAGATAATTATCAAAAGAGGTGCTGAGGTATTATGATAGACTACATATTTTATATTTTTACATGTGGAGACACTTCTTAGAAGCAGAGAACTAAAAGATACATTTTTAAAATTTTCTTCTAGTTTAACATTGCTGCTAAATATTAATACAGTGTGAATGAGAAAGCATCTGTCTTAAATATACCTTGAGATACCACACTTATACCCAAGACTTCTAACAATTTGAATCCCATGAATGCACTTTCAAATGGAATGTGTATGTTTATATAAACGTGGGGATATATAAGGTTCTCGAATGTTTCATCTGAAGGACTAAATGGAGATAAAAAAAAATTTAGTGACAAGAGAAATTAATGATGAATTCTCCAATGCTGAAAATTTGGTACATGCTTAGAATTCTGAATCTCTTAAATATGATTTTCCTTTAAAAATTAATAAAGTTTTTCTTTCATTTTTCATCCCACTATATGAGTGATTTCTTCCTCTAATGAAATGTTTACATTTATTTTACTCCTTTTCCTCTAAGAGTTCATTATCATCTTTAGAGAAAATGAAAAATCAGCATCATTGTTATTATCTTCACCATCATCTCACAGCCCTTAAAAGTAAAGGAAGTTTTTATTCTGTTTACAGTGATAAATTAAATTAAATTAAATTGAACATTTAGATTAAATGTCTCTGAGATGATCATTGTCATTATTATTATTATTATCGTTATTATTATTATTTTTTGGTACTGGAGATTGAACTCAGGGGCACTTGACCACTGAGCCACATCTCCAGCCCTATTTTGTGTTTTATTTAGAGACAGGGTCTCACTGAGTTGCTTAGCACCTCGCTGTTGCTGAGGCTGGCTTTGAACTTGCGATTCTCCTGTCTCAGCCTCCTTAAATACTGGGATTACAGGCTTGCGCCACCATGCCCTGCCATTGTCTTATTATTTTGAAATTATTTCTACTTATTGTCTCTGGAACAAAGAAGACAATTTCATACCTTGAAAATCAGAATGATGTACTTGTTAATTGGACAATAAACTGAGGCAAAATAAAGTGAAAAATAAGGACATAAAGTGTAAATAACTTTTAAAAATTCTATCATGACTGTGATTCTGCAAATGTAGTTTGGAACAGTCAACTAGATTGACTGAAAGTGTCCCTCGAAGGATTACTTATTTTGTATCTCTTTTAAATCTTAATTGGGTTTTCATTAGTCTATAATCAAATCACTTTATATGGTTGGTGATTTAGCTTAGTGGTAGAGTGCTTGCCTAGCCTAAGCAAGGCCTTTAGCATGAGTCAGGTTCAATTCTCAGCACCAAAAATAAATACATAAATGGAACAAATTTTTAAAAAACTATAGATGTGTCATTTTTCATATCTGGAATTTTCCTTGCACACATGGGTATAGACTGAAAAAGTTAGGTGAAACCCAAGAAGCTATCTCTGAAATGCATGCAGACAAAAATTCATAAAAGAACTTTAAGTAACTACATACAGCTGTTTAGATAAAATAATTATATATAGAGAGAGATATATACACACACATACATATGTACATATATATGAAATATAAGCATTCCCAAGAAACTTCAACAAAGGAAGTATCTGAAGGAGATTTTGTCCTAGTTCCTAAAGTTTGGTAGTCTTGTTACTTGGCTAGAAATCAATTTTCCTTTCTATTAAATGCCTGTAAAGCAACCTTCATGGCTTCTTTCCACTTAATAATGTCATATCAGGGACTTACATGTTTCTCTGACTCAAAATATGTAATAAACAGAGAGAACAGATCACCCACCTAAACTAATCAAAATTCTATAGCATCTCCCCACTCCAGCAAAACAAAGTCAAAACCTTTTACTATGATCCTGTGACACAGCCAACTCACACTAAATTTGAACAAATCCCTTCAGCAACCTTTAGTTGTCATGAGTTTCTCCATGCTGCTCCCCAGACTCTCATGTAGGCCTTTGATCATGCTCTTCCCTGGGCATCTAATCTCTATTGAAAGTGCTTCCAAGGACTACCTCAAAAGCTGTCTTCCCCATGCAGCTTTCTAAAGATAATTAATTTCTTCTTCCTCTGACTCCACAGTAGTACACTGGATATTTCTTCCCTTTAGCACATATCAATGACTTTTTAGATAGTTATCAAAAGTGGGTGTTGAGGTACTATGATAGCCTGTATATTTTATTTTTTTACATGTGGAGACAATTCTTAGAAATAAAGAAGGAAAAGATATATTTTTTATTTTCTTGTAGTTTAAGTTACTGCTAAATGCTAATACAGTATGAATGAGAAAGCATCTGTCTTAAATATACCTTAAGATAGTGCACTTATACCCAAGACTTCTAACAATTTGAATCCATGAACACACATTCAAGTGGAATGTGTATATTTCCTTCATTTTTAGAGTCTGTAACCAATTTGTGCCCTTAACCACATCATCCTTTCCTCTGACCATGGGGAAGAGTCATGGTGAGTTCCTCCCCCCCCCCCCCCGCCAGCCCTTGTTCGCTCTCTTAAGTGACTCAGGTCATTTGGGCAATCAAGGTCTCCCATCCCATCATTACCTGAATCCATGGCCATCTGTCATTTTCTGCAGCTGTCCAGGCATTTATAAGTCCCTTCTTATTTAGACGTGCATAGTAGGGGTACCACTTCTGGAGTCCAAAAAGAGCTCTGTGGGTGGATGAGGCTGTGATTTGCTGATTTGATATGATTCCACCTTCAATTCCCAATGGTCCTGAGCATTCTGGGAACAAATCAGAAAAAAATACAAATGTATTAGAAATAATACATGTGCAAAACATGGTTATGATTTCATAGGAAACATTTGAAAATTAATTTCAGTTTGTATGGCCATGACATTTAAGTCCCAGTCTACAGATCTATTTTTGATCATACATTAAGAAAATAATTCTTGCTCCCTGTAATGCTTTTTCTTCCTTTGTTTTAGGAGTGGCCCCTGAATAGGCACTTTCCTTCTGTATTTCTATCCTGTTTTATGTACTGTTATCATTTTTGGCTGATGATCATATCAACAAAAGCATAATGCTCTTAAAAGACCTATCTCTTGTCAATTATAAAAATGCAAAACTTAAAAGACTCATCTCATATTTTATATTTTCAGAGATTAGTGTGCCTCATAAATCATAAGCCCTCAGCAAATATTTGTGGATCTATTATTTCCCAACCAGCACACATCTGGATTTTGGGTCAAATTCATTTTTGTACTAATAGCATTTTTGCTACAATAAGCCATTGACTTAAAATTTTATAACCATTCCAAGTTATGCTTTCAAAAAAAGGGCATTGGGTAAATTTATCAATGTTTTAAAACATTTATGTTATCTATGATATGTAATAAATTACAGAAGTACATAGAAAAATTATTTTATAGTGAGAGAAGATGATTCTGTGAAATTATGACAGTCTGTGTACTAGCCAGTAAATAAAGATGTTAAAATATTTATCTCTCCACTATATTTAGTTCAAAATTCACAACTCTATGTGAAAGTATTCTGCATTTACATCTTAAATTGTAAATTTTTTCTATAAATTTGTGACTTGGAAATTTATGAAAATTTTCTATAAAATTTGAAAATACCATGATTAAATAATAATAGACATAACTATTATGTTTGAAGATACCAGTTGTATTTAGTTCCTAAAATTAGAAATGGAAGTAAATACATCTAAAAAACCATATGTATTTATTATATATAGTTATGTACATTATAAATGTTTGAATTTCTTAATCATTTTAGAAAATTTCACTTATTTTAAATTTGTTTTTGAAATTTCAGTTATATTATAATAGAACTAAAATCAATACCTGATTTTCTTAATTTTACTAACATTTAATATATTATATTCAAATTTTTGCCAATTTAGATTTGGGTAGTAAATATTAGAATCTTATAAAATCTATTACAATATGTTATTAGATCACCTGAAAATATGGAAAGAATGCATTGCTATCATTGTCAGCATATATGTGTCAACTTGATGGGTAACTGCTACCAGCACACATTAATTAGTACTAAAGTCCGACATTAATGGGAAATTAAATGTTTGTGATTAGATTGAGTTTGAAACTATAAAAGGAAGAATTCTAATGTTGGACTATAATATTTTTATAAGTAGGAAAATACTTCTCATTGATAACCACATTTTCATTGCATTATGCTTTTTCTCTTTTCTACTATTCCATGTTTAATAGTAAGCAGCTTGAAGTACATTAGTAACATTTCTCTAGTGCCTTTAACACCCTTAAATTTTTTTTTAAGAAGATGAAAGCATGTGGCTAAAGTAATCATCTTATTCAGTCTGTATTAGTAAAGATGATTAATACAGTAAACATTACCTCTTTGCAATTGACAAGAAATAATTTATATGCTATATCTAGGTAATAAAGTATTTTGAAACATGTACTTAAAACTGTTTAACACTTTATAAAGTACTCTGTATCATTTTGAAGTCATTAAGAAGTCATTCATTTTTAGCTTTGTGGTATTAGCTGTAGATAATACTCTGATTTTCACATTCCAAAATACTTAACATTGAAATCTCAAATATTGATTCTTCAGATTCTTGTTCTGCTTCCCATTTTAAAATTCAAGATGTTTACAGACTTCATAAAAGCCCTAAGAAACTTTCATGATGACACTCGGTCTGATTTTAAAAACTGTAGGAGACTGACCTTTTAAGAATATTGCCATTAAAGGAAGCTCAAGGATCCTTGTCTTTGTTTTGTGCAATGTTTGGATAGAAAACTGTAGCGGGCAGGGAGGTCATTTATTGCAGGCCATTTATTGTAGGTCATTAAATAGACTGGCAGAGCCGCAGAGTCAGTCTTGATCAATTAAACTGCTTGATAGCTTTAGCAAGAACTCAGTGCCATTGCGCAGTGTGCATCTTAAGACCTCCTGCTGAACTGGACATCCTCACTGAATTTGCAGCCATTTGATAAGAAAAAGTAGATCTCAAAACACATTATTTGGGAAGTCTATTTTGTTGATACCCTTAACCTGCCATCCACCTTTATTAGCTAACACATCAGCAAACATACTGGCTGTGAACTGTTGCATTATCATAGAATCCTAACATAAAGGAGTAATTTTTGTAATATATTTGCATAGTTTGTCTGTCATAAGGCTCCTAGTCTTTATCATGACCTCAATCATGCACATTCATTCATTTAAAAACATATTTAAAAAATATACATGACATGTTTTATTGATCTAGGGTTTCAACAGTGTACCATGTATGGTCACATGAGGTTTCTCACTTCTTGTTAAAGTTACAAGCACTAATTTCCCCAGTCCTACATTCCATGTTGTAGTTGTTTTCCTTTAAACAAGCTTTAACAACTCTACATACATAATTTTCCACCCATATACAGTCAGAAAAGCCCACCACAGAAAACACAACTGTGGCCAGGATTCTTGAGTGAAGCCTGAATCTATCATATAGCAACTTCCCTATGGCTAATGATCCTTGATTCTTTACTTTTTAAAAATTTGGGTTATAATAACGCTTAATTCACCAGTTGTGAGGGGGTTGAAGATAAACTGTTTTCCCTTTGTAACGACAAATTGCTTAAAAATAATGAACATGGCCCTGTAAGGTCACTTTAAAGGACCCCGATTAAGGTCATCCTGACATTTTAGCCATTTCAGAGCACCACTGGGTCTATTTCATTGCTAAATCCTCAGATGCACACAGTTTCTTATACACAGAAAGAGCTCAGTAAATATGTGCTTAGCCTTGTTATTGAGGCTTTTCTTTTTCTTTTTGATAAACAGTAAACTGATGTGTAAATTAAGCTTTATATTTATTTTACACTGGAAAGTTGTCACAACAGCAGCTTGTCTTCACTAATCATGTGGACTACAATCAAATGGATGTCATCATAATAAAGGTTCAAAATCCAATTTTCTTTTTGCCTGTGCTATCCACTTCCCCAGTGTCCTATTAAACTTAACAGTTACACAAATCAGTGAAGGAGTTGCAATTCAGAGTGTGAATGATTATACACCTAAGAGTAAGTAGCTTTAAGCAATCAACAATAAGATGTTTAAAAAGAAATAACAGACTTGTACTTTGCCATTACTATCAATAAATGAAGGAAGGGATGTGAAATAATTTATGACATAATTTATATCAGATGAGAACTCTGAAGTTTGAAAGAGCATCCACATGAGTTTCTCACATTTCTTCAAAACAACACTTTCAGGAAAAAAGGTTATAATCCCCATTTTCATAAATGAGCACACTTGTGGGGAAGGAAGTTAATAATGTAAAAGATAAGCCTGCAATTCCAATGAAGTGTTCATGATTCTTCAATGGTTGACTCTGATATAAGCCTGCTGTTACTATATTTGGGGTAATCTCCTACTATGGGAAGAGGGTAGGAGAAATAGTATGGAAGGAACATGAAGAGTATCATAAATGGCATTTGTTATATAACAAAGCATTCATAAATTGAGATGTATTAAAATAATCACAGAAGTAAATATGGAGGATCTGTGGTGGTCTATACTCTCTGAGATGTTAAAAAATCACCTGAGACCATCACTGGCCTATATTGCTTACCTGATATGGACAAACCAATTTAAGTATGAGTAATATTTTGAACACTTTTTATATGCCCAATTATCCATCAATCCATTTATTCATACATCTTCCATTCATGTAATTCAGTTTTGAAAATACACGTTTATTGAAAGTCTGCTCTATATTAGCTACTTTCTAGGCAGTGGAGATACCAGGGGATAAACAAGGCAGAAGTGTCTTTGCTGTCAAGGAATTAGTGTTTTAGTTGGGAGACAAATTTAAAAAAACACTTAAATAAACAAGAAAAGACCATTAAGTGGTAAGTGCTATGAAGGAAAAAATAATGAATTTCAAGGAAGTTGTTGTGTCAAGCAATCAAAGATGGCCTTCTTGAGAGATGACATTAAATCTGATCTCTGAATGGGAAGGGAAGCTGCCTACTATGCTATGTTTATAGTACTGATTTTCCCCAAGGCACTTTCAGTTCAATGGGGAAGACATACAGAAAAAGAACTTTTTTTTTGCCTTTTATATATGGTATAGCCAATGGTGGTGGATTGGTGGATGCACAGGGTTCAATGCAAGAATGAAAGTGGGAATGAGAATCCAGCTTTAGCTTCAGGGAAGGAATTCTTGAAAAAGAACAGGGACTATCGGAGTGGAGAAGGAACAGAGAACAGAAACAAGTGGGAAACAAGCTGGTATGACGTGGGTAGAGGCAGTTTAGTGTCACCAGACCAGCATGGGTCCACAGGGGAAGTTGAGAAATGGGGTGAAGAAGTAGACATAGTCTAGATGATTTTGCTAAAGAGCTTGCTGATAGCACTCAATTCTGTCACTGATGTAGAGTTTTTGAAAAATCCTAATTATGGCCACATTACCATTTATTATAGATCATTCCTACTGTACCATGAAGGGGAGATTTCATAGGGAATAAACTATGACCGCAAAGACATAGAAATGGCACTTGCCTAGGTGAAAAATGATGTGAGTATAAAAGAAAAAAGTTAAAAAAATATTTAGGAGGTAAGAATAGGCAGTCCTAGTAATGATTAGTTGTAGGGTGGAGAAAGAAAATGAAGTATGAGCTTCAAAGACTGCAGGCAGCTCAGAGAATACTCCCTTTAATTGAGATTGCCCTATTGGTGTGTTTAACAAATAATAGTAGTGAACCTAATTTTTCCCTTAAAATCTGTCAAGAGTCATTCTTACTGCTGGTTTGAACTTTGTCCCACAAGTCTGTGATACCTGCTACCCTCAGCCTGACAGGTTCAATCACCCAGGTTTCAGGGACAAAACTGAAAAATGAAAACTGCTTCTTCACTCAAGTCACACTGAATATGTCCCTGACCTGCAACATATGTTGCTCTGTAAAACAGGAACCCCTTTGCAGGCAGGGATTATATTCCTCATCATCTCTAACACCAAACTTCAATCTTAAAAGGCTTTTAGTAAGTATCTGTAGAAGGAATTAATTTTCAAAAATACAAATGTAAGCAAACAGTACAGATTACAGGAGACATTGCAGTGTTTTATGTAATTCATTTTAAAACTTAAAAATCATTTTTCATCTGTATTCTCTAAGGAGTGCATAGATACAGAGGACTTCTATGGAAATTGTTTTGCAAAAATGTAAAGAACACTTGTTTACTAATGAAAAACAATGAGACTGAGTGCAGTAGATCCATTTTTCAACCACCTGCCACATGGCACTACCAGGTATTTCTAAAATACCTCCTCTTTACTCTTGCAGTGGTCACAGTGGTAATCTGATCAGTGCTGAGTCCAACAGTGGAATGCAGTAATAGAACAGAGTGTCAGAACATGACTGTTCTATATTTTCTGGCTGTGAGATCATGTTAATGCACCTTCAGTGTTGTGCTTATTGGGTATGACAATAAT
Source organism: Geosciurus inauris (assembly GCA_004024805.1). Classification (NCBI taxonomy): domain Eukaryota; kingdom Metazoa; phylum Chordata; class Mammalia; order Rodentia; family Sciuridae; genus Geosciurus; species Geosciurus inauris. Next base: position 88,212 of record PVHX01004335.1, on the reverse strand, counting down.
CCTAAATTAATGAGTCCATTTAACATTGATTAGGAGAGATTTTTAGGCATCATTTACAGAGTCACTTAACAAAACTGCATTATCTGAATTGTCTGAGTGGACTAGAAATGCCTTCTGCTGTTCAGACTAACACTGAGAAAGTGAACAATGTCACCTGGCAGGTTGGGCTGGAGCAGCTGGGCCAGCTGGTGCCAAGCCCCAAGTGCCCTCCTCAAAGCAACTTTGCATGTGAATAAATTAGCTTCGGAGTGATGTCTTTCCTAGTCTGCAAACTCATTCTTTGGAGTGTGGCAAAGAATAGTGTCTGCTTTTTATTGATCTTGCAGCTGACAAGTAAGCAGTGCCACAAGATGCCTCACATCTTGCTCCTGAGTGTGCTGATTAAGCCTTTCAAGTAAGTAAGATGCTCTGCTGAATCTGTAACAGGAATGCATTGCTTTCATTTGCTCTATCTCAATATCCAGACATCTTCAGAATGAAAGGATTTCAAATTAAAGCCATGTAAAAAACAAATCTCCTTTAAACATCTCCAGGCCTCCCTTTTCTCTGAGCATCTCATCTTCTTATGGGAGGGAGTCCTCTGCTGTGCTTAGCAGAGTGTGATAATTGTGCTGAACATGAAGACTGACGAATGGATTACTGATGACCTCCAATGCTGCAGAAATTAATGCTGATTCAAATGTAAGCTTCCCTCTGTATTGTCTGGACCATGCCTTTGCTTCATTTTCCTGGTGTGTGTTTTATGAGATTTGTCTTCAGACCAAACTTGAAATTGGTGAGGGAGGAATCAAGGCCACTATCTCTTACACTGTTCCCATAAAAGGAGTCTTGAAGATTTTTTTTTTTTTCATCCAAATCCACATGCATTTGACCTGATTTCTCTCAAGGCTATCATTTTTGTAGTGTGAGGAACTTGTATGAGAAGAGGGCCAGGGATAAAATGATAACAGGAAGGTTTAAAAAGTTTCAGAAAGATTGGTCTCAGGGAAAGGACCTGAATGTTCCAGTTTAACGAGAATGGAGGAGATGGCAAAGGAGGTCCTGGGCTATAGATTGCAAGTGTGAAGGTGAAGACACACACAGCCTTCCCTGTTGCCACTCTTACACATTCCTGCAGAGCACCCCTTAGGTGTCAGCCTTTGGTCATGGCATTGAGAGTGATCTCCCTAGAAGAACCTAGAGTGGAAATTCTAGATATTTGTTTCTTTCCACACTGGAGACTACTTTTTGTACCAGGGTACAAACTCAACACACAGCCACAGCCACCTTGCTTAGAGAAAACCAGCAATTGAAAAATCATCAATATTGTTCCAAAAAATCAGTTAAGCTTATTTAGATTGCACCTAAAATGTATATGAACCTTAGAAAAAAAGTCTATTTCTTTGTATCAAATGGGCTTTTCAGTTTAGATAAATGCTAATTTTCTTCATAAACATGAAGGTTTTGGTTCTGTGAAGTGTAGCCATGAAAGTATTTCTGCCATCCTGTTGGAAATTGTGTTCTATTAATTTTCCATATTGGAAATCTCAGAAAGTGTTCAGGTGCATATTTTTTTTCTGGTAGATAATAAACTTCTTGAAGTTATCACTTTTGCATCATATGTTCCCAGAGCACTTAGAACAGTGTTTTACAAACTGACAGTTTTCAATATTGTGGGTTAATGTAGATTAAAACAAATTACAGGTTTTTGGAGTTACTTCTCTTCCTTATTTGAAGCTGAATTAATCTTTTGAATATAAATATTATCACTCTAAGGATTTATCATACTGGGTGGATGTTACCATAAAAAGTCTTTTTTGGTATGCTGGAATATTTGAAAATATTAAAGTCAAACTTGGAGATAGAGGAAGTACCATGAGTGGAATGAAAACTGCATTTATAATGTTACTAATTCAATTATCAGCAATCTAGCTACTTTCCTATAAAATGTGATTATGCTTTTCTTCACACTTTGTTATCTCAATTCAATTATGATACATTATCAGTTTAAATTAATGGTTTGAATTCAGGAAAAGTAAAATCTATGAATTAAGCTAAATTACAACAGGAAATTATCCACTAATATTTCCCCATGCTGACTTGTAAGCGTATTGCTGCAGAATGACAATGTTACTTAAGTAGTAGGGCCTGTGCATTCTAGTGTTTAAGGCCATAATTCTTATTGAGATAATTCACAAAAGTCAACACAATCTAATAAGATTATCATTCTACCACAGTGAACAGTGTTCCTGGAGTACAAGAGAAGAGAGTGTTTTAGTTTGCTTAAGATGCAGTTTTTCAAAACAGAGGAGCATATGGGGTTTTCAAGTGCTAAGTGCACTTTTGCAGCCAGGCAGGATTTTAGTAACTTGTGCTCAGAATTCCACTTAAATTGCACAATCCATCTTCTACCAACTATGAAGATAACAACATGGTTTGATGAAACGTGTCTGTATAGTCAAAAGCCTGCAATTCAAAAACCAGTAGCTGTATTACCTATTCTTGCTTTCTGACAAAAAATATGGCTGCACAGGAAAGAGCTAAAAAGGGGTTTCATGCCAAGGTAAAATGCTAAAAGAGGGATTCAGTTGCTTGAAGAAGCAAGAACTGAATACCAAATATAAATATTCAAGCAGTGCTATGCAGAAGACTAATTTTTGTGCTTTTAAGTTATTCATATCTTTTAAGTTTTTTTGGCAGATGCATATAAGAATAAGTGATACAAGGCATTTCCTCTGATGTTTTGTTATAAAGCAATATTACTGGCATATCAGGCACTGATTTTTATTTGTGAGATAAATCATAGTCTCAAATTCAATTACCAGCTCTATCTAGCCATCTATTTCATACCATGTTGTTATACTTTTCTTCACACTGGATGTCATGTCAGGGTGAGTTTGAATTCTCAGTGTTCCAGAGGTCAAAAGAAATCCAAGAGGTGAAACAAGAAGCCATTGCAGATGGCAAGGTATAGCATAATGAGCCTTCTCTAATATTAGAACATGTTGGAAAGTCATGGAACAAATGATGAAGAGCTAAATGGAGCCTAAAAATGTGTAGATGATGATCAGTTCATTTGAACTGTAGAGACATGTATATTACATATTCCTTTTTAAAAATGTAAGGACATATTTGCTTAATTTAGAAGATAAACACATAAAACCTGTACGGTCAGAGAGAGAACTAAAAACTCCTTTCTCTCCCTCTCTCTCTCTCTCTCTCTCTCTCTCTCTCTCTCTCTCTCTCTCGTGATGCTGAAGATTGAACCTAGGGCTTCAAGTATGTTAGGTGTGTTCACTCTTTCACTGAACTACTAAACTAAACCCACGGCCTAGGGGGCTCAATATTTTTGTAAATGATTTTTACATCTGCCCTTTAAGTCACAACCTCAGCTTTTTTTTTTATTAGAACATATCAATTTATCTATCTATATTCAGTATTTCCAGTATAGAGATGGAATAGACGATAAATTTTGGATAATAGTAATTTAAAAAAATGAACATTCCTATGGACAAAAAGTTTGTGTATTGTATTCACAATGTCTTTTGTTGTCCTGAAAGGGATAATTCAGTATAGAACTTTGAATGATACTGAATGTAAAGCTACTAGAACAAAGGATACTTTACCAGTTTTATAGAAAGAACATTCTAGGAGCATTTAATAGAGTGACACTTTTATTATGAATCTGTAGAAGTTGAGCCAGTTGTTCATACATTATCTTTCATTCAACAGAGACTCATACCAGATCTGTTTTATAATGTAAAGAATATGAAACATCCTAGTGAAATAGTAATTATGACTCTTGCTTCTTTTCAAACTAATAAAGTACATTAAAATAAACCTTGATATTATGTAATGTCCAAACTAAGTGCTTATTTTTCTTGGAAAATATTTACAAAATAAACAACATCTAGGCCTGGGATTGTAGTTCAGTGGTAGAGCACTTGCCTCGCATGCGTGAGGCCCTAGGTTCGATCCTCAGCACCACATACAAAGCAATAAAATAAAGACATTGTATCCATCTACATTTAAAAGAAAAATAAACAACATCTAGAATTTGTGTCAGCACTACTAAATAATATAGACAAGTAAAGCCATTTAAAAATCTCTTAGCATGCAATCTCCAGCACCCCCCACCAAAAAACCAAAAAACAAAAAAGAAAAGAAAAATAAATCAGACAAAGAAATAGAAACGGATACACAGAGATGCAGAGACGCAGAGATAGGAGCAATTCATCAACAAGCCAGCGAACTCCGAGAATCCCTAGCAACCACCAGAAGCCAAGGGAAGCATGGAATAGTTCCTGCCTTGAATCCCCAGAAAGAGCCAGCCCTGCTGGTACCTTGATTTTGGACTTCTGGTTTCCTGAACTGTGAGAGAATACATTTCTTTTGTTTAAAAAAAAATCTCAAGTCTGTATTTACATCTTCCATTGCTGAAATGAGTATGAAGTATTAGCTATGTTCAATAAAATGTCCATAATGGAATAAATTGCTATTTTCTCACATATCATAATAGAATGCATTACTGCTATATAGTTCAACATAATGATTAAAAAGACAAACAATATATTCTTATAAGTATATTAAAATATGGAACAAATGCAAAGCTTCAGACCACAAATGGTCCTTATGTCTGCTAATTACGAAGTTGTAAATTTTGAAAAAATTAAGTCAAAATTAGAATTCTATGCTTTTAAAAAAACTTTTAAATAAAAAACTTTATGTTTCTCTCACTTTGGAATTATAGAAGAGACTAGATTCTACAGAAGTTTGCATCATACAAATGTTGAATAGTTTACCACTCTCATGTATTTATTTCTAGGATTAATCAAGCATCAGGTAGGACCATCCGCCACAAACATAAAATATTGCATGTCATTAAACCAAAATGAAGATAGGAGAATTAGTTTCACTTCTAAAAAATAACGGTGACTTGCTTTTCTTGGAAATACTTTGTTTTTGTAGTCAAGTGCTTAAAAATAGTTAACACAGCTATTTTCTAATTTAATAGTCACAAGGACACAGTAGGACATAGTGACTGTTTCTAATATAAAAAAATAAATTGGCTAAAAATACACAGAGAACTAGAAAAACAATTTTTATTTTATATTAATAAGAAAATATTTCATCAGTTGAAAATTTTTCTTCAATTATCATTAACTATGTGAACTATAAATTGCTCAGGCAGGGGGTAAGGACAACAACATCTTAGAAGCCTGAACAATTATCTTCCCCCACATCTTAGAAGCCTGAACAATTATCAGCTCATTTAAATAAAAATGGCAAAAATAAAAGAAAAATAGAAACATTCATTTTATGTTTGAATGTTTAAAGTGCATGATTTCATTAGATCATAAAATTTACAAATGTAGGTAATATTTTGGGAAATAACTAAGATAATAAGTGTGATGTAATGCAACTTATGGAGTCTTGGCAAATTTTCTATTGTATCAGTTCATGGAAACTGCTCTTCATGGTAATTTTGGTAATGGGTGTAAAGGTAAATACAGTTCTAGAAATCTCCACTCTGAATGGTACTGAGCACTAACAAAAAAAAATGCCCTGCTCTATTGAAGAATGAGTTATGAACTGAGGAGGTTTGGGTTTGAATTCCTACACCACCACTTACTAGCTATGTGGGCTTGGGGAATTTGCTTCACATTTCAGCAGTTTCAGATGAATCCAGTTTCCAAAATCTGCTGTACATTAGGATCACATAGGAGGATTTTAAAAATCCCAATGCTGAGATGAATCTCAGACTGATTTAATCAAAATGCCTTGGAGTTGGAGCCAGATAACTTTATTTTTAAAATATCTAAATGATGCCCATAGAACACAAAGTATGTGAACTGTAGGGCTAATCATGATTATTCCAAGAACTACCTTGCCCAACTCATAGAAGTTTTAGACAGGATACGAACAACACAAAGTGACACTGATACCCACTGTATGATACTAATATGCCCACTGTGAATACGTCCTACGTTGCTATTTTACTGTTATACAATAAAAGTCAGAGATAAAAATTCATGGATAGGGAAGTCTGACTTCCACTGTAACTACCTGGAGCTCATGATTAAACAAAAGCCACTAGCTTCCACAGGTTTTGCATGTATTCATTTTTTTTTCAGATGGGGGAAAAAAGAAGAAACAGAACACCTACTCCCATTTCCAGTGTTCTTTAATAAAAAATGTTCTTTAATAAAATGTTCTTTAACAAAAATGTTCTTTAATAAAAATTGTAAGTATATATATGAGTAAAATTATTAATCCTGCACAGTTACTGAAAATGATCCAAAATATCATGTCACTTGGCATCTCCTTTATACTGTATTCATCCTCAGATATTTCTGTCGCCTAAGCATTCACATTGTCAGATAAAACTCATTGCCTGGGGGAAATATAAGCTATGACTCTTGTAATGAATGAAAATGAAATGATTCCCCATAGTATATTGCCAGACTCACTGGAAATAAAAATAGCTAATTAAATAACCTCTTTTTAAAAGAGGTCTGTGTTTGGCAGGCACTTTTCTTCACTGTGACACAAAATTGGGGTTTCCTATAGAAAAGCTCCTATTAACGCTTTGACAAACCAGCTCACAACTCTGAAAAGCTCATTCGTGATCAAGCTTTTCCCCGATTTAATATCTGAGCAATTTTATCTTTAGGACAAATGGAGATGAAATTTTAGCTGTTGGCAATTTTGTTGGAATAATCAAAGAAGTCTCATTTCCTCAAGTACATAACTGAGAAAAGTAACAAGCCATTTCTGCCCAAACTGAAACCCCTGGATCCCATATCTTCAGCATTGCCTTTTCTGTTTAATCTTGACTTATATGTCCAATTAACATGAGGAAAAAATGTTAATATTCATCCTTTTCAGATTTCCCAGGGCATAAAGAGGATGTATTGAGGGGGAAAAAATCATGAAAAACTCCTCAGCACCCAACTGACTTTTGTCATGATCTGATTAGGAAAGATAACAAAACCATGCACACATACTGGTTTCTTATGAAGTGTTATGCAGAGAAAGTAAGGAGACAGTTTCAGAAAAAAAGTAACCTTGTGACAAATTCAGAAAATGTATACCTTTGCATAATGTTTGTTAAAAGCACATGATTAAAAAAAAAAGGACTTAAGAAAGTAGCAAAACATTCTGGTTGAGCAACTGTGCCCTGGGGGCATATGTACTGCACAAAACTAAGAATATGGATCTAACCCTCAACTTTCTCATTTTTCTACTGTCTTATGTAGTTGCCTAAAGTGAGAAATTAAATATTGATAAATGATCCACTATTTTCTGTCTATAAAGTACTTCAAAATGCTAGAAATTAATATTTTGAAATTGAGCTATAAATAAATGTTATTGGTTATATTAGTTATTAAATTCCATGCCTGCTTTCACTATTTTTTTTTTGTTTTTTTTTTTGGTACCAGGGATTGAACTCAGGGGTACTCGACCACTGAGCCACATCCCCAGCCCTATTTTGTGTTTTATGTAGAGACAGGATCTCACTGCGTTGCTTAGCGCCTCGCCGTTGCTGAGGCTGGCTTTGAACTCGCGATTCTCCTGTCTCAGCCTCCCAGTGCAGGGATTACAGACGTGTGCCACCACGCCCGGCTTCACTATTTTAATGATTCTTTTTCTCATCTAGCTAGTACTGCCAGACACAGGATCCCATTGCCTATATGAGTCTCTTGCTTCTCAGTTGATTCCCTCACAGATCCTACACCCTTAGTTTAGAGTAAATTTTCAGAAAATCTGACTGTTTCACTCTCCTGGTAATATGTATTTTTTCCATGTGTACCCATTGCTAATAAGGTAAAGGTTATCTTCCTGGCTGCTGGAAACTTATTTTCTAGCAATACCAAACTATATACCTTAGATCAGATTTTACTTACATGGCAGAAAATGAAATACTTTTGCAGTTCATGTCTCTGACTTTTCTTTCCTTTCTGATCTTCCCCCAAGCCCAATTAATTGTTACAATTCTGAAGTATAAAAAGATCCTAAGCATACTTGTATCACAGGTAGAAACACTTGGCATTTAAGTATACTTTTTATGTGAATTTGTTAATTTATTTATTTAATTAATTTTATTTAAGTCTATCTTCCACCTCTTCCAAACAATAGTTGCATCAGAGTTTTGTTTCGTGAACCAATACATTTCCCACATCTTTCATAGTGCCTAGTAGTAACAAGTGCTACAAAACTCGATTGAGCCATTCAATTAAGGCTCAACATAATAAAGAATATAACCCCTGGGGTGTTTGAGCACCTGGCAATGCATACATTCTCACTTTAAGCTAAGTCACTCTTTTATATCTTTTTCATCACCTTTCACTCTTACTACTGAGACAAGTAACAGCTAAATAAACTGAATTCTTCTAGGTGAACTTTGAATACCTATTCTCTGCTCCACTGCCCCGTACCCTGCAGTGCTCCAAAAGTATGAATCTATTTTATCTCACAGACCTCCCTGGAGATTACAAATGAAGTTTACACAGAGGAAAAAAAGAAATTGTTGGGAATTTCAAAATAACTTGATGAACAGTATTTTTAGTCCCAGTTTTAATTGAGGAAACTGAGGCCCACAGAGGGTCAACACCTCCTCTACAGTCACAGAGCAGGGATTTGGAGACAGGCACATTCATTACTAGTGGGTCATTACTAACGTTTTGATGTGATGGGTCAGCATTCTTAGAGCAGCATATGCTTTAAGGAATGCAGAGAAGGTACAAAAAGGATGAACGGGGCACTTGGCCATCATGTTTATAAACATGGAGACCTGTGACTGTGTTCACAGTCACTTGTTTCTGTTGTGACTTAATGGACTGAAGGATCAGCATAGGCTGTTACTCCATCAACTCTGACCAAATATTCCTGGAGCCTCTTCTTTGCACAAGACCTGAGAGTCTTTTAAGGTTAAAGTACTTTATAGCTGGGAAGAGCTTAGTAGGACTTAGTTTAAATTATTTAGCCTCATTTTATAACTAGAGATCCACAAAAAGGACTACAGTAAACTGCCTTGCTCAAGGACTTCCATAGCTTTCTTCTTCCTCTCTTTATCATCTTATTATGAGTTTCATATTTCCTCTTAGAAGAAAGTTTATTATCATAGTGCATTCTTCTCTGTTTAACAAAATGTTTCAACATAACTTGTGGAAGCAATCATTTTCAATGTTAACACATTGATATATGAAATCAGCACCTGTGCAAGTGTCATAACACTAGTCTAACTATGGATGAAGGACAAAAGTTTATGTATAATTTTCAAAATTTTCATCATTACCTTATGGAGAATGCTGTGTCTTAACCTAGAATTGTTTTTGCAGTTGTCAGTTTTTGATTCTAGTAGCTTTGTATTATAGGTACCCAACAATTCATACAACGAATAAGCAAAGGCCAATTAAACATTCATGTTCACAGAGCCTTGAATTTTCCCAGTATATTTTTCTTTTTCTATCATGTTAACTTTAATCTGGGTTCCAGATTCATTATCTGTGCTAACAAATTAAACAGTAAATGTGAGTAAAATGAATCAATTGATTACATTTACTGCCTAAATCTTACAATCATTTTAAAAGTCAGTTTTAACTCTCAAGTCTCATAAGCATGACTGATTCCTAATGTGAATTATTAGTTGAGACATGATTTTTGTGAGTTTTCACTTCTATCATGTACTGTCTGGTTAAGGTAGAATACTAAAAAAAAATTCATTTCAGCCAGTAATAAAAGCAGCCTTGTTGAAAATATACTTGGTTAGCCAGCTCCTGAAATTTCAAAAACTGTATGTACTGTTATATTCTTGAGAGTAGAGAGGCTGTGACTAGAATGTAAAACAGTGGCTCCTTTTTACTTCTATGTTGCTAAAAAGTTTAAGACTAATATTATCAATTTTCTAATATTTTTCTTTTTAAAACTTCAGTTTAAATTTGAATTCAATGAATCCAATTGTCTGTTCCTATGTTTAAATAGCTGACAGTCTGCTTCCACTTTTAAATCAATTAAAATATATGAAAGAAACTCTCTAGAGAATTGTTATTAAACTCAAAAAAAATCTTAGTTACCCGTTCAACTGACCAAATTTGTCACATGCCTAAATTTTCCATTCAGTTATTTTAGGTGTTGTGGAGTGGAGGACGGTAAATATGTTGAAGAAACAACATCTCTTCCTGAGCAAGATGAGATCTGAAAGAGATCTGTGCACCAGACAGAGGGGCACACACTGGGAAGAAAGGAGTGACTCACTTTCAATGTCATGTGCATTGCTTTTGGTGGTGTGTTACAAGTGGAGTCTTAGCAGACTCCATTTCAAAAGGAAAGGAAATTAAAACATTAATTTTGTGTTTTCCAAATGCTCTTTAAAGATATCTATTACTTTTTTAATTAGAAAAAATGTTATAAAGAAAATATTAAAGGTCCACTCAAAATAAGGATCCCTTAGCAATTCTCCAAGTGATGTTCTCACCCAGTGCGAAATGCCATAGAGACACTCACTAGAAATTACTGGATATGAACTCCACCTTAGAAAAATAACTCCTCTGCCACATTACATGCATTTATCAGTTTCATTGAACAAAATTTTACATGTTATTTTGCAATGTTTTCAGGATAACAATGCCACCACTTACAGTATATAAAAAAGTTTTGCTTATTATGATTAGACCAAATAACAGAAGTTCACAGTTAATAGTTGTGTGGGGACTTCATAGTGTTTTGCAGAATGAACAAATTCACAGAAGCTTCCATGACAAAATCCACCTACATACTCCAAAAGGTTAAATGTGTAAAAAAGCTGATATTTTCCTATACTGGAAAAAGGAGTTGAGAAATACCAAACCAGTTGTTTTTTTCCTCAGGCACACTTATAGGATGACCGCTTTTCTTGTTTTATAAGTAACATTTTCTAGTACTGTCTATTGAACCACTTATTGTGCATTACAAGAAGCAACGTCAAATGAAAATATTGTTACAAATGAGGAATATCATTAAGTTAACTTCATCATGCAGAGAAGGAAGTAGAGGAGAAACAAGGAGAACCAACAATTTTCTAAGAGATCATATGACTTAAAGATGGTATCAAAGAGAGAATGAAAGAGCTACACAGAAACTCAAGTAGTGAACAAGATTTCTCCATAGTTCCAGCCCTCTTTTTACTGAAGTAAATTGAGTGGCTCTACTTTTGAAAATCAGAAACCAAAAAAGCCAGACCAAAGTATGTCTGAGCAATATTTCAAAATATTTTCAGTATGGTGGATTGAACCCAGAACCTCACACATGCTAGATCATATTTTATATATTTCGACATTTATCTCAACAGGTAGCATAACTATATTGCCACCATCATGTTGCAAAAAACATAAGTTGTCAGATGACCATCCCTTTCTCCCTTTCATTTCTTGTCTGACATCTAGAGATCTGTGTGAACTTAACTTCCTTAAAGGAAGAAGGCAATGGAAGTGATAGAATCTATAAGTTTGGGAAGCATATATTGCTTAAAAGAACTCTAGGTACAATTGAGCTCTGATATAAAAAAGAAGAAATAAATTCAAAAATATAAATAATTACATGTTTAGTGATAATAACCTTATGCTTTGAAACGGATGTGTATACTAATCAAAAATAACACCAAGTTAACATACAGGCACTTCCTACCTCAACCCCAGGTAATGAGTGATCCCCATAAATTTTTTTTTTTAAGATTTTTTTTTAGTTGTAGATGAACACAATGTCTTTATTTTATTGCTTTGTATGTGGTGCTGAGGATCGAACCCAGGGCCTCACGCATGCAAGGCAAGCGCTCTACCGCTGAGCTACAATCCCAGCCCCGATCCCCATAAATTTACATATGATGCTATGATATTTGCATCACTGACAATATTTATTTAATTCATACCAGATTTATTATTCTAAAGCAAGCATGTAAAAGACATTGAAAAACCAAATTACTAAGTTGTTTGTAGATAATAATTGACTTCAGGGGAACTGAAAAGGTCCTGGCAAAAGGCAGACTAAATATGCTCGACTTCATGGGCAGGTCATAGAGGTAGGAGATGAGGAGGGAGGGGAATTGGAGGTAGTTTCTTAGTCTGGCTATTTCTCTTATCTTTTAAATACAGGTTCATAGGGTAGGTTTAAAAACTTTCTAAATCTGTGCTATTGATTAGAAGTAGAAATAGGTTCAATCATAAAACCTCAATCCTGTTAGTAAAGTCTCTGTGAACACAATGACAAAAATGTGGCTTAAGAGTATGACCTTCTGCTGTTGTACTTACATGTTTTTAATACATGGAACTAGAAAACAAACTCAATAGACAGACCAGGAATAAAGGTTCGATAAAAATAGCTTATTGATAGCTTTTATATCCAAAAGTTTCATTCACATTATAAAGGGGTGAATCATATTTTCAGGCAGATAAAGCATTAACTTGGAGTTATTAACCTTTCCTATTGATGGACCTTTTTGTCAGTTTGGGAAACCCAGAGACTCATTTCAGAATAACACATTTAAATGAGTACAATGAAATGTAAGAAATACAAAGTATTTTAAAATGCATGATATGTTAATATATGCATTTGTCTACTAATGTATTAAATAAAAGAGGTAAATCTACTAGAGATTTATATTAGTGAAAAATGAAAATGTCATTTTTAGATATTTGCAACAAATGTGAAATTACAATATCTATTTTTTGTTTGTATTAAGTATTGCTAATTCTATAAGTTGTTATTGCCTATATTTGCAATTGATGGAAATTCTAAATTTTAGGCAGTCCTTAATAAAATGGATGTCTTATTTTTGTTTTATCATCAAAGGACACAGGCACTTTCACCCATCCATTGAGAGTCCTATACCTTGATTAAAAATCTTGCATTGAGCTCTTAAAGATTGGGATTGAAAACACCTTTATATTAATCCTTATAGGAAAGCACTCATGCTCTGTTAAACTAAAGACTATTAACAATGGTAGAATCCAGGAATAAATCTATTGGAAAGGGAAATGGCATTATTAAGTTTCTGTCAAGTAAATATTAAGTGATATTTATATTCCAAATAGTCATTTTATGGATGTTTAAAAAATTGTGTGTCTGCTCAAGTATACCACAGAAAATATAAAATGAATTTTATTTTGAACAAACCAACATGAGTATCTCTGGATTCTCTGAGCTAAAAGCTGCAGTTTTCATTCCTTGGTGTTTTGTAGTTAGATAATAGTGCTGAGTATTTATAGGTTTCCTTATATAACTATAGTTCTTTCGATTTTTTTTGTCAGAATAGTTTATTTTCTGTCCATGCTCCTGTTTTCCTTGAATTTTAGTATTGGATTTACTGACTTTTCTCTGGCTCTACTCTTTTTATAGAACCATATTCCTCAAGTTCAATTTATTTTTAAGTTGGATACTTTATGTGTCCATTCCCTTTAGAGCTCTAAAAAGCAAGTGTATTATTGACCAGATAAAGCTATTAAAGTAACTATTATGAAATTTATTTTTAGGACCTTGGTCACCTCAATAGCTCTTTAGGGTTTAAGATATGCTCCAAGTAGCATGTACCATAACTTGGGAGGTATAGTCTGTGGTTTTCACTGCTTACTGAGCACCTGCTCAACATGAGCACTGGCAATCCATCATACTTCTCCTCCACCCACAACAATTATGTAAGGGTTATTAAGGGTTTGAGCCTCCATATTAAGACATCTTTTCTTAGTCTCCATTTCCTCATCCAGCTCCTATTCCAGAAGCACCCATTTCCTTGCTCTCTCAGTCTTTATGCTCTATTTCTCAGATTACTGTTATTCTATTTTTTGAACCTTTGTAGATAAACAATGTTTCTATCTGTTATGAACTCTATTCTTAGCAATCTTCCACTCTTTTCTCTTCACTTTTTCCCTTGGCAGTGCCTTCCTGTTTTGTCACTTTACCAGTTTCATCTGACTTTATCAAATCTAAATCCTTATCCAGGCTTCCCTGAGCTACCATCTGCACTTCAGTAATTAGCTGCATTACCTTATCTAGGTGTCTCCAATGCACCTATAATTCCACCTGCCTAAACAGAAAGCAGTTTGTCATGCCCTGATTCTTCAGTTGAAGAAGACAGCTCTGATGATAAAACTCAAAATGTGGACTTGGTTGTATGTCTTACACACCACTGGAAGCCATCACTTCCAAGTGTCCAGATTCAGCTGAAAATTGAGGCCAGGGGTCATGCCAGTTGTTGCTGTCACTGCCAAACTTAGTTCCAGGTTGCCAGTAAAATTTTATTGCAACCATCTGAAACCCTTGAGAGCTCAGAAAATCATGTCATCATTTGGAAAATTGTGCACATCCAGAGAATGATCAGGAGCCATCTCTACTCTTTCTCCTATCTGAGAAAGGCATTTATCTCTGCTGTGCTTGAATATGATAAAAGCAGAAATCACTGTGGTTTGTGTTGTAATTTTTCCATTACAAAATAAGTACTTCAGGCTTACACTGATGGGTGGGTCCTCAATTTCACCTTAGCACCCAAGAATGCTATTTTAGCATTTATAGGATAACGTCTGGCCCACAATTTACACTTGAACCATGTTCCAAGTGTCCATTACTAGGATGGCTTCTTTTCTATTGTTTTTCTTTTTCTTTTCTTTTTTATTTTTTTGCTTTTATAAACTGTACAAACTTCATTTGAGTTCCCCTCATTTTCTTCAAAGGTGGGGGCTGTGATGATGTTTAAAAAGATTGATATTTTCAGTCTGAGAAAAATACAGTATTTTTTCAAGGATCCACTATCATTCTAAATTTTATGAGTACTAAATCAAGTTATGCTGTTCCCAAAATCCTTGTCTCTCAGTACTTTATCTTTCTTTCTTTGAATTGGGAAATAAGAGGGTACATTTTTTAAAAAGTCTAGAGAATAAATGCAAGGTTAACTTATAGTCCCTGGATATACATGTTTTAGCATTTATTGGTAATGCTGGTATAATTTGAAAATCAAGAATATCTAAGAATGTCTTACTGGATCTTTCATCAATTATTTTGCAATCAAAGAAAAATCTGCCAGGTAAAAATAATCCAATTCAATGTGTTAGAGGTATTTAATAAATCCTAGAAAGTTTATTTGAGTGTTTTTCAGATATTTTTCTCTTTTTTATTACATTATCATTTTAAGATACAGCAGGTGAACTTTCAAAGTGTGATATGTCTGCACAAACTGTTGGGTAACATTTGAAAAGATATAGCCAGAGGCATCTAACTGAAGATGGAACTTATGTGTCAGACACAGAAAATCCAATTCAGTTTTGTCACCAAGTCAATTTTTTCTGTGTTTATTGTTGCAAAGACTTCACCCTGCAGTAATGTTGGAATCATTTCTTTTCTTGAGAACTACTGATATGCTTGCACAGTATTTTGTGTTTAAACGTATTGCCATATATTTTAAAAGAATGTGAGAAGTTGAAATAATTATCTGTAATTGAGAATATATGCCTATGGTTATTTATATTTGTACACCTGCATATTCGTGGGTAGACTTGAAATATTATGTATCTTGGATTTTATATTATATACTGAGTGCTTGGTATAAAAAGTTAATCAACTCACAATTTTATTTTTTCACTTAGGTTCATAAAAGTTTGGTAAACTGAGGAAAATGGTCTTTTTTCTATTCTACTGAAGTTCTGGATTAATTTTTAAAAAAATTTTAATTTGTTCTTTTAGATATACATGACAGTAGAATGTATTTTGACATATACATACGTGGAGTATCATTTATTCTAATTAGGATCCCATTCTTGAGGTTGTACATAATATGGAGTTTCACTGTGGTATATTCATATATGAACATAGGAAAATTTTGTCAGATTCATTCTACTGTCTTTCCTATTCCTATCCCTTCTCCCTTCCCTTCAGTCCCTTTTGTCTAGTCCACTGAACTTTTCTTCCTTACCCCACCTTTGTTGTGCATTAGTATCTGAATATGACGGAGAACTATTCAGCCTTTGGATATTTGGCATTGACTTATTTCTATATTATATGTTTCAACTAAATAAAGCAATCCTAAATTAAATTAGAAAGTGCTTTCAAAGACATCATTCCTAAAGAATTGCTTCTAAATTTCTAAAATATATCAAATATTAATTACTGGAAATAAAGCAAGGATTAATGGTAAATGGTTATTTTTCTGTTTCTCCTTGATTTCTTGCTACATCTCTCAGACATTAACCTTTACAAAAGTAAAAGTCTATTTAGTGTTTTATAAATCCTTTGTGGTTGTGAAACATGTAGTTTATAATATGGGTTTTGGAATGTATAAATATTGCTTTATCTTGATCTCCAAATGAAATTTCTTGACTCCACAATAGTAAGACCTAACAATTAGGTGATCGTTCCACAAATGCTATTACATGATGATTAAAGAGCATTCTTAACTCATTACCGAATACTGGGATCTTCAAGGACAAATGGTTTGTTTATCTCTGAAGATATTGGCTGTCCTTTTGTAAAACTCTTATTTCCACAACCCTCCCCCTTTGTTAAAGTACAGACTACACGGTCTTCTGCTCTCAGCTCAAATGTCTCTTCTTTAAACCCTCAACCAGAACAGGTGTCCCATCATAGCTTGCTTTTCTCTACCTTCATGGCACTCATCAGATTTTATAGTTAGATCTTATGTTCCTCTTGTTTTTTAAATCCCATTAATCTGTGTAATGCATAAGAATACAAACTGGATTTAATCTAAGGACAATTTGACCCCAGCTTTAGATGGTAGCTAAAGTTTGATGTAAGTTGGTGAATGAATTCAGTCATTCACATATGTCTCAAAAACCTTGTACACAGTTATGTTAAGAAAAGCTCAATAAACATCTGTGGCTAGTTTATTTAATCCTATGCTTTGATATATTCACTTATGTGTGTTTTAATTTGCTTTTTCACTTCTTAATAAATACCTCTTATTTTACAACTATTTTACATCAGATTTTATTTTTAGTTTATTTTTAATGATAAAAATATAAAATTGTACATATTTACATGGGATGCCATGTGTACCTATACATGCATACATTGTGAAATATCTGAATAAAGTTAAACATATCTCTCCTCTTATCTTCTTTCTGGAGAAAACTTTCAAGATTCTTTTTTTCTAGATTTTTGAAATATACAGTACAGAATTATCTACAGCCATCCTACTGTGCAAGAGGACACCAGAACTGCATTCTATCATCTAAATATAACAGTGCCCATTGATCAGCTACTCTCCCTCCCTTCTCTTTCCTCACACAGCCTCTGGTAACCACCACTCTACTCTGCACTTCTCTGAGATCAGTGTTCTCATACTTCACACACATGTGAGATGGTGGGTCTCTGTGTCTGGCTTATTTCACTGGCAAATTTCTTTCACAGTTTTTTAGGGGGGTCTATGTCCTACTTGGATAGAAAAGAGTAGGAAATTAGTGTTACATTGCTAACTTCCATACAAACTATTCTCAAGTACATACACTCAGTTACAAAAGATAAGTGAGCTGTTAGACCATATAAAATACCTAAATTATACAAAATCATAACAAAAAGAAAATGTGAGGATACACTGCTATTGGCTTTTCAAACAACTCCAAAATCCTCATGTGTATTTACTTATGCAGTTATTTACTTATAATATTTATTGACCTAGGTATTTTACATATACTATTAATTTTAACCTGTTCATCAATATAAATCAAATGAAATTGTTAAGTTCACTTACAGATAAGGAACCTGAGGTAGAGAAAGGGCAACTAATTTGTTCAGGATATAAAGATACAAATAGAAAAATCATAGTTAAAATCCAAGTTCTGTTTAACTGCAGAGCCTGTGTTCTTTCCTCTAATGTTGCTGCCACTCACCAAGGCAACTCATCAAGTGCAAGTGCTTTTAATATATGCAATGTAATAAACAGTTTTCTTTTACCCTGCAAGGGACAGGATCATATCATACTTAGGACTGCAGGCTCTGCAGCTGCAATGACTGGGATTGAGGCCAAGCTCTGCAGTTTACTAGTCATGTGAACCTAAGAAAATTATTTAATCACTCAGTAGCTCGATTTTCTCTATAAAATGGAACCAGTAATAAATAGCACCTATTTCAAGGACTGCTGAGAGGATTAAATGAATTAATATTTAAAGTATTTAGGACAATTCTTGGCACACAGTGAAGTCTAAAATTAAAATCAACATTATAATATGACAATTGATGACAAGATAGTTAAGCAATGTATTTGTCATTACTTACAAATTCATCTTTATAATGCAACAATTGTGTTGAAAATATACAATACATATCACGTTATTTATATATTTTAATTGAATAAGCCTGTATTTACACAAAGGTATATGGTAGTATACACTGACATCAAAAAAGAAAATATATACACACACACATATATATATATATTCTTAATATATGTCACACACATATACTACATGTTTGGTCTATGTGCATTTGTAAATACTACTTCATTTTTATTATGGTTAGAGAGTTATAAGTGCTCAAAGATGAAGACAAAAAATATTAATTTACAGTTTTCAAGAAAAGCATGAATAATTTTGATATTTTTGAAACCTCACTTTGTTGTCAGTTGAAGATTTTAGTTTTTATTTTTAATAAAGCCCTCTGAACTAATCCAAGTCTTAATTCATTTTGGCATAATAGTTTGGCAATGTTGCATTTTAAGAGCTCCCTTGGTAACTATGTTAATTTCCAGAAATAGTGTCAGTGATGAAAATGAATTTGAGTGCCATTCCTGAAATTTAATCATGTCACATTTAAACAGCCGAGAGGGAAATGTATATGGCTATTGTGGGCCACATAGCCCAATAAATGAAAACAATTCTAGTTATTTTTAGATTAGTTAACTAATGTGCTATCAATTTCCATTGCACTTACTATGGTTTAGACACCATATTCTGTTAAACATACATGGCAAGGCATATCTGTTCTTATGAGAATATGTTTCTCATTCCAGACCATCATCATTTTCCTTTCAAGTTGTTTATGGAAATGACTGCCTGAACACTTGAGCTTACATCATTTAAAAGCATCAAGGGAATCTAAATAAGAACTTTCATTAGAAGAATTGTTGTAATGCTGTAATAAATATGGTAGGAACACCTAAATGATTTTCACATATCAATCAACAGCAATTTCATTTAATATGAAAAATAAAAATGAGTATAATTAAGATCTGCCAAAGTAAATGAGTAAGTTGTAAAAACCTAATGTGAACTTATTCAAATCACAGGTATTATTTCCTTAATCCATCTACTAATGTAATTAGTAAATAATTAATGGAACTTTCACAGGCAAATTTTATGTCAAAAAATTAAAGGGTTAATTATCAAGCCAAAGAAAAGCAATGCAAATTGCATCAATATTCATTGAGTACCAATAATGTTGGAGTACCAATATGTACCGATGGTGTACCAATTGAGTACCAAAGTGCTGAATTACATTTTATTATATTGCCAAAAGCAGCTTTACAATACTGCTTTAAAAACGAAAGTCAAGTAAAAATAACTTGTTAGTAGTTGAAGACAACTGAGAAAAATAAAATCTCATTCTTAAGGAACTAAAAATGCTAGGTTCATTTATTCATTGAGTAGATTCTTTATTGAACACATACCATGTGCCAACACTCTTCTAGCAATTATAAAATCTCTCTCATGGAGCACAAACTCCATTGAGGGAATAGTCAATAAACAATACATAAATCTGAAAATAATTGTTAGTGGTTAATGTTAAGGAGAAAAAAACAAAGCAGAAAAGTGTGTTCTTGTATGCTAAAGTCAAGAGGAAGGCCTCATTGAGATTTTTTCTTCAATTACCTGATGGCAGGATGGGGATGTGTAACAACAGCAAATACTGCAGAAAAAGAGTAATGGGAAAGAAAATATTCTAGGGCAATAATGCACCAGGTATGTACTAGAAATAGCTAGGAGGTCAGCGTGGCCACAGTTGTGCATAAGAAAGAGTGACAGGAGATGGAGTTGAGAGAGAGGAGTGAGCAAGGTTTGGTAGAGATGGGTCCTGTGAGCCTCAGAATACAGGACTGTAACTTTTACTCTGCCTGACATCAGCAAAGTGAGAGACTGGGCTATGAGGTGGTGCTTTCTAAACTTTTTTTTTTTAAAGGTTGCTTCTGTGCTTCTGGCAGCTGGATTGAGAATAGATTGGAAGGAGCACATGAAGAAACAAGGAAATATTCCTTTAAATTGCAAAGTATGAGTTCTTTCTGTCTTTGGAAAAAAAAAATTTTGTCACCTCCTTTGTTTATTATCCCCCTCCCCATGATTAAGAACACATTTCTTCCTGGTGTCTCTACTTGTGAGTGTGGGAGTATGAACATGTGTGAAAGTGTGAATCTGTGTAGTCTGTGTACCCCTGGTTCACAGCTTCCTATGAACCTCCTGCTCAGCATGGGGCTGGGACTTAAAACTTCCACCCATTCCTCTTCTCCTGCCTTTTCCTTTTCTATGTTCTTTTCAGTGTTTGCCAACTAGCCTTCTCTTCTTTAGTATTTCATCCTTATCTGTCAGTTATTTTCCATTTGTTTCTGCCACTCATTTTCCACTTTTCACTCCCAAATGAGAGGGAGTAGATATAAGAGGCGATGAGAGAGGTGAGGTCAGTCCAAATATTTCACATAATCCTGTCTCTTTATATTTCATTTAAAATATAATTACTCTTTCCAGGTTATACAGGTAATATAGGGTGGTTTCAGAAAATTCAAAATATATCAACTGTTAGATGAAGACACAATTCAACTATAAGTATCGAATTGCTGCCTTTATGGGCAAAGTTTTTTTTTCATATTTATGCCATTTGTTTCCTGCTACTGTGTTTAATTTTATGTAACTGAAAGATACAATAAGTTAATATTCCTCTTCCATCTTTATTGTAAATATTTCTGCAGTTTATTTTTGGCTTTTCCTATTTTTATGCTTACATTACTAATTTTTTTAATTTTTATTTCTTGGTACCAGGAATTGAACCTAGGGGCACTTAACCACTAAGCCACATCCCCAGCCCTTTTTAAAATATATTTTATTAGAGACAGAGTCTCACTGAGTTGGTAAGTGCCTCACTAAGTTGCTGAGGCTGGCTTTGAACTCACAATTCTCCTGTTTCAGCCTCCGTAGCTGCTGGGATTACAGGGGTGCACCACTGAGCCCAGCTAGTTATATTATTTTTAAGTCAGTTCTATGCCTTTGCAGTGTCTTTTATTATTTATTATTTTTGAGGGTATTGAAATGATTTCACAATGAATGATTTTAAAAATAAATCATAAATACAAAATTCCAGCAAAATAAATTGAACTTAAGACTGATAGAAATATGAAAGAAGTAAAGCAAAGAAACAGTGGATGAGAACAAGATTGGACTAAAAACCGTTGGATTTGAACACAAGGACAATCATGTTTCAGTATGGGTGTCCTCTGATGCCACCCAGCAGTTAGTCTCCCTTCTTTCTGAGGTATCCTCCTAAACAAATAGCTTCTCTGCATTATTACAGGTGTAAGCTGACCAACGGTAGCACTCTGGGACATGATACAAAGACCAAAAGAAAATTTAGTTTTGCTGCAGGGTAAAAGCTGTAACATTAGGTATAATCTATCTAATGTCAATTCCCAAGGTCCTAACTTCAAGCAGCTTAGAGCTGGTGCCATCTGTAACACGAAGGTGTTTCTCTGTGGCCCTGTGGTGAATTCTTAATGTTCTCAAGGTGTAGAACTAAATCTTCAGGTTAAGGAAGGCAATTCACTATCATGTTCACGTTCAAAGGAAAGTCTTAAACATAGTGTATAAATACAAACCCAAGTCAAAGAAAAATAGAAGGTTTCACTAAACACAATATCAAAAACTGATTGGAAGTTGGGCGCGGTGACGCAAGCCTGTAATCCCAGTATTTAGAGAGGCTAGGACAGGAGAATCACGAGTTCAAAGTCAGCCTCAGCAACGGTGAGGTGCTAAGCAACTCAGTGAGACCCTGTCTCTATATAAAACACAAAATAGGGCTGGGGATATGGCTCAGTGGTCGAGTGCCCCTGAGTTCAATCTCCAGTACCAAAAAAAAAAAAAAAAAAAAAACTGATTGGAAGATACCAGGCACAAACTGATGGCAATTAAATGGACAGCTGATTTCAATATATGCTTCCATAATCAATCAGGCATCTTTCTTCTCAAGGGCATTTTCAGATGTAGTGATGTCAACAAAAGTCTCCAATGACAGTATAAACAGGTTTAGCTCTTGGTTTCAAGATCCAGCTCACATCCAGCCTTCTATGATTTCAACACATTGGCAGTCAGCTGTGTGTTTAGTTGCTTCTCTGGGCAGCAAAGGCATCTTTCCCTCTTTCCTGGCCTTGGTTTTTATTTCATAAGCCCCCCTTCCCCAGCTGTCAATTCTGACTTCCACCCCAATTTCTTAATGCCCTAGGTCTGGGTCTAGAATGTCCACGTCTTCAGATGCTAGTTCTTCAAAAACTGATCAGAGAGTTAAGAATGGATCAACTCAGAGGGACACTCATCCCTAGGCAGTTCTTATGAGTCCCTTAAAGAAAATGGGAAGGCCTCTCCCTCCACTTGCTGCCCTGTCCAGGCTTCCTGTGAATCAGAAGTCCTTGGCATGCCTGGATGTACTAATCTAGGCACCGTTGTAAGCTCTGCTTAGTTCCATTGCTTCTTGGAAGTTCCTCTTTATTCTGGTCCTCAGAAATTTTTTTGCTGCACGAATATAATATAGTTCACAGACATTTGTTTGTTCTTCATCATCTGAGTAAAGTGTTCACTTATAGACATCATAGAGAGAGCTTTTTAGCACAACTATCAGCACTGACCAGGCAGCCATCTTCATTTTCCATGAAACAAAGAAACAAATGATCAAAGTGCTGTGCCTGGGTTTGGCCAAGAGTCAAACCTACATGTGAGTTAACATAGAAGGCGGTCAGGTAAGTGCTTTATGGGAAGGTTGCTAGACTAGCTGCTTGGCTGGCTACTGATCTCTGGTTGGATAGTCTATCTTCTCCCTCAACCTGCCCTTTTCATCCATATGTGCCTTGTGGCTTTCTTCATTGACCCATGCTCAATTTCCTTCTCTAATTATTTTAAACCAAGAAAAATTTCCCCCTTAGTCTAACACTTTTCTTTGATATTCAGAATTTGATTATTTTAATGCAATTTTTAGATGATCATTTTGTTTATATATGTAAGTCAAATAAATTGTTCAATATTATCCCCTTTATAAAATAAAATATTTTATAAAGACCATTTTGGAAGGGAAAGGAAAAAAGGGGAAGTGGGGAATGTGTGACTGTGTCTAAAGACGGAGAGGAAGAGAGAGAGAGAAGTAATTGTTTTATTGTATATTCATGTTCATTGTGATCATCTGTATCTGAAGAGGTTTCTCAGTTTAAAGGAAAATGCACTGAGTTGGGAATACAAAGACCTGAATTCTTATTAGTTCTGTGTCTGCAACCAACTAATGAATTGTGAAAGCTTGAGCAAACCACATCATATATGTCTAAGTTTCTACATCTGAATTCTTATCTGCATCTTTATTCTGAGTTTGAAAAATATTGTTGTGATGCTCAGATAATATAATACACATCTGTAGCACATGGGGTTTCCATAAGTACTCCAGAATCGAAAGTGATATCAAATGTCCTTATTTACCTGTGTTTCTGCCTAATTTAGGCCCCATGCTATTGACTCAAGTCCCGTGACTACTTTTTACTTCCTTTTTTATTTTATTTTATTTTATTTTATTTTTTTTTGGCACCAGGGACTGAACTCAGGGGCACTCGACCACTGAGCCACATCCCCAGCCCTATTTTGTGTTTTATGTAGAGACAGGGTCTCACTGAGTTGCTTAGTGCCTCGCCATTGCTGAGGCTGGCTTTGAACTCGCGATCCTCCTGTCTCAGCCTCCCTAAGTGCTG